>WTXL01000578.1:0-10750 GCA_022376525.1 Russula vinacea
TCACGATACTCAGCATTAGCCTCACGTCTGCCTGTTTTCTTTGACTCGCGAGTGATTCTTAATGAATACTACGAGTGGAGAGTAGTACAATACTAGGTACATGTAAACTATAGTTATCGAGGATCGAACACGTCTTGCTACCGCGTCACCTCTACCGTAATAGTACCAAGCCGTCGAAGGGTAGAATATGCTACAAAGTACAAACTCAGTGTGAAGTGCGCTGACATCGCCAACATGTAGTTTATTTGCATCAACATTCAACGACAAGTATCCCAGCATTCTTGGGATCCAGATAGTGTATCAAGCCGCGTCTAGATTAAACCCAAAATAAGTATTCGGAGAGATATGTGTGACACTCTACAATCCCTACGTACTCTTTACAGTATTTTTCCAACGCTGGCCGAATTTTCACCTTGCCATCCTTCGCATGTAATCCCTTGCCTAAATCGGTAGGAGTACACCGTCAGGCCGTCAGGGCTTGCTTCAGACTAGTGAGAGCCCACTTGGAGAGAAGGCGTACCGACGATGAAGCGGACGACTTTGTCGTTCCTGAGTATGGCCGACTGAAATGCCTGCTTTGCGTATTCAAGAGCTTCATTAACGTACAAACCGTGGAGATCGACCATTCCATCGGTGCGACCCTAGCACCACAAGAAGGCTTAGCACACACTGCCGTGTCATCTCGATGTGATTGGTCGCCGTACCTTGTTCTTATTGAAAAAGGCCTTCGCCGCCTCCTTATCCAAATCCTCCATTGCTCGCCTACGCACAAGAGCATCTCGTTTGTGCAACGCTTCAGCATTGTATTCCTTTTTTTAACGCGCGCGCTTGGCCCGTTTCTGTGCTTCCTGCTCCTCGCGCTTCATGCGGCGCGCCCTTTCCCGGAGATTCTCGGCCGTGAACGTTCCCTTGACGATATCATCATCATCCAACAACACAACGTTAGGCAGGTTGACCAAAGAAGACAGCGGGGCATCATTGCGTATTGCTTCGCGTCTACGGGGACTAGGCACGACACGCTGCGGATCACCAGAGGAAGAGGACTAAGTGCGGGAGTAAACCGGTAGGGAACTCGGCGAATGTGAAGGTACGAACGGCGAGAGGCGCAAAGTAAAGTACGGGGTAACCCGAGGGGCTTGGATAGTAGACTTGGTGCGAGCATAGGAGGGGCGGTTCATAGGTTGGCTGTGTGATGATACTACCGTAGCGCGATGACGACGCCTGGTAACGATTACGACGACCACGGTCATCGTCGTCGTGGCTGCAGCAACTTGAAGTGACGCAGAAAGGGATACAGATGGTCAAGAGAATGGCGGAGAGTGTGGATAGCCCCATGTCATCCCGAGAAAGGGGAGCTAGCTAGTCCCTGAGTTATATGGCCTGCGTAGGCGCGGAGTACGTCACAATAGAGAACATCCTTCCGCCTCAGAAAGAACGTGCAAAACGTGTTGAGCAGCGTTTACCGGATCTAATACACCACTGCCATATGCGGCATGCAAGGATGCATAGTAGTCGATGTGTGGCTACGCATTCGGAAAGGGGGATGGCTATTGCAGCGAGGACGTTGAAAATGTACGGGTGCAGAGATGCAACTAGCGTGGCCATGCTCGACTCATGACTTGTTCAACACGCGTCAGGCGTCAGGCAAGTGTCAGGCACGACTTGTCAGGCCATGTCAGGTTTTGTGGTACTTTTGCGGTAGGTTACTTACATCTCTTACTACCTAGCAGGCTTCTGCCGATTCTTAAACATACGATCCACGGATCACACAAACTCAACGAAAAAGGTATAATCGTCACAGTGCATCCAATCGTTTCGTAAGCGTGTCTATCCGCTCTTCCAAACCAGTCACGTTCCCCCTCACCACCCGTCCATTCTCAGCAAGACTCCCTTCGACGCCTTCAACGGCCTGACTCAGCGCCTCAAGCGCCTCGCGCGACTGGCGCTGTTCCTCCTCCAAAGCAGACAACGTGTTGCCGAATTGTGCCGCCGAGGCATGCAAGGTGGAAAGTGTGCGCAGACGCGCGAGAATGTGGGGGATCTGGGGGAGCGCAGGGACAAGACGGGCCAGGGCCGGTGCGAGTTGCTCCTGCAGTGATGCGGGCAGGGCGGCAGGTGCAGTGGTGGTGGAGCTATCGCCTTCGGCGGCGGTGGCGGCGCTGCGGCGCTGTTGCTGGTTTGCGGCTGCCAGTCGATCGAGGTCGGACAGGAGCAACTTGAGACGACGTGAAATGTTGTCTAGGTGTCGAGGCTGCGCGAGCACGGTAAGTTGTGTGTTTAACCGGGTGAGAAGCGGTAGCAGCGGTGTTGGCATCGCAGAGCTCTATACAAAATGTCGTCGCCATTCAGCCCCTCTTTCTCTAAGACTGAATAAAGAACATACATACCTCGTCCAGTGATGTGCTCGCTGAGCCAACGAGCTTCTCCAGCTCCCCGACACGTCGATCTATCTCGGCGACGCCCTTAGCGGTCTCTAAAGGCTTGTGAGACTCCTTTGTTTCCTTGCTCTCCTCATTACCGTTTTTCTCATAGATGGCCTCCGATTCAAGGACGACCGGTGGCGGGTCCTGCAGCACACCCTGAACTAACCGCACTCGGCCCTTGTGGCCTGTAGAGAACTTCCCAAGTCGTGCTTTAACGTCGACGAGACCCTTGAGGAGATCCCCAGGGTCAACATGGCTCTGCTCGCGATCCCGCGCAAGAAGTGGATTAGCGGGGTCCGCGAGTTCCGTTTCCAGAGAAGCGACCTCGGATTGCAGCAACTTTAAGCGAAGTGCAAGAGAGGGCGGGCGTGATGGGGTTGGGGACGGAGTGCGTGAAGGAGGATACGCATACAACGGTCGCTCGCGTGTCCCTGCGGGCCACGTGAGTGAAAGCAAGGCAGGGATGAGAGAGGCTACGGACGTTTTCGCTCTGCGCGCCGAAATCGTTTGTAGCCGCAGCTGTGTCAACAGGCTGCATCTCGTCGATTCCTTCCGTAGCATAGGCTCTGCCGTCTTTCGTGGTCGTGTCGAAACGCCTTCGTTATCGCTCGAGTCGTCGTTCTGCATCCAATTTAGTCTTTATTGCTTCACAGGTCAAAAGATACAAACCTCATCCTGAATGGATTGAATTATCTTCAGTCTCATATATATCTTTTCCAGATGAGTCCTACGATGTCGAAGAGGGCTGTTTATTCACAATCAGTGATAAGAATATAAAAGACACACGATATCCGGTAAGTTTGAGTACTTATTCGCACTCATTGATGATCCGGTTAAGTAAAGTCTCACGCGGGAACGCAGAAGAAGACGCGACCAGTCAATTGGAAGAAGCGGTGCGCGACAAAAAAGGAATAAAAAGTCGTCACCTGAGCGATTCGAACACTCGCGGGCAAAGCCCAACCGCTTAAACTGCATATAGCAGGCGATCCCGTTAACCACTCCGGCAAAGTGACATTGATTCTCGCACCGTTCTAATGTATATGACACATACTTGACTGTAAGGATGCCTCAATTAATCGCTTTCCCAAGTTGAAGCAGTCGAAAAAATCCAAGATTCTATATATACAGTGCTAGAAAGCCTCAATTACGTGAGAAGGAACATATCGACGACTAGGAACAACCCTCTATCCAGCATGCCCAAGCTCCAGCATTGCATGTGCACTACGGTTGATATTGCGCCCGGTGAGCTAATGGCGATTATCTCGTCATAAAGTGACATCCTCATCCTCATCCTTTGACATCGAAGTTCCTTTCTCGAACAAAAATGACACGGTGCCACCGGAACGTCTTTACAGTAAGATCTTGGATCGTTCCCATTCGTGAAATGTTGTCCAGGTCAACTGCATCAAGCAGTGATGATATGCGCTCTTCGTTGAGCTACCTACTGGGTCTACTTGTTGCCCATGTGAGGATGACGAGCGGAATAATAAGCTACGGAGGATGTCATCATGCACACGTTCGCTGGCATCTGGTCGCAGGCAATTGATATGAGTCCATTCACCCAGTGAAGCCAGCTCCGCCTTTTTCTTTTTCAAGTACTAGTAACGCACGTCTCCGTGAGAATTCTGTTCTAAACACAAGGAAGTGGTGCGTACCGCTTTGTCTAACTTCGGAGAGTCAGCGACGTTGACCTGTGATGCGGCAATGAAGCCTGATGTGGCGTCCACGACTCTGCTGTCGTCCTCTAGAGCGATGTCAGCTGTTGACGTGGCATCATCATCTCCCGACGTCCCAATACGGTCACAGGGGCAATCTAAAAGGTCATGACTGTGACACGCAGTTCCAGGATGTATAGTGAAGATATCGCGAAGCTGCACCTATTGTCAACCTACGCTAAAGGTTGCAATCTCATGCTCTTACCTCTTTGTGGGTGAATGTGTCAGACTTAGAATCAGACTTGCCCTACCATGAAGCGGTCAGAATGGAATGGGCTGTGAAAAAGGTTGCCAGGTTTCTTACATTCCAATCAATGCTGCGACCGAGAAAGGTTAACTTCACCTCGCATTAGTAGAAGAGGAAACATACTGTTACTCAACCCTAGCTTGTGATTTGACGCTGGTAGATCTTCTCTGCGTTCGCCACATTAGCAACGAGTATCGTCTCGGTAAGCTATAAGTACTCACCATCGATTGTTCTGCGGTCAGAAAGCGATATATTAGACACTCGCTTTTGTCCGTCACTGGAGACCCAGCAAATGTCAGCGTCAAGCATTATAACGGGCGTTAGTTACAAACCGATGTATGCGTGCCATCGACTGAAGGTCATGGCTGGAACGCGGAATGTGAGTAGATTTCGCTGTGATGTAGAGCGTCACACCTTGGGTTCCAGTCGGAATCAACGAGCAAAGTCTTGAAGCGCCGATGAGGTTGAGTCCGACGCCACCCGCTTTGGAGCTGAGGAGGAAGAGAACTGATGGCAGTAGGTAAGGGAGCAACAAAATCGATGGGTGTTAGCCGACATACAACAACGCTCTTGTGAAGATCTGTTGAACATGTTTACGTGTCCGATCTTTTGGCTGCCGGTGTCGAACTAGACACAACAGAGGGTTAGTGCCACACGACCGACGATGGAAGGTGTCTCTTGGAAGATTACCCGTCCAGGCGAAGGTAACTATAAGATTTCTTTTTGCAAAAAGCTTCTACAATGTTGAGAGTAGACGTGTAATGAGAGACCACAATGCATTTCTCGTCCGTATGCTGTAGGACTGAGGTGAATGTAGAGCAAGTGTTAAAGCTGAAGATGGACCTTTCTGATCGTTTTGAGGAGATTCGCAAGAGCCGTCAACTTCCCTGATTTGCAATTAATGAGGTCTATTATGAGGCAGCTGTGGATCTCACCGCTTACGATAGGTTTTCCACTTGAACGCGCTCAGGCAGCAACTTCACTGCCTCTTCAACGACAGTCGTCCTCTCTCTGTTGTCCTGCCCCTGGCTGATCTTTGCTTTTGCCTGTCGGCGACGGCCTTGAGAAGGATTGGGCTGTTGCTTATCTTCGTGAGGATGTTTATCAAAGCAAGAGACTCAGCCGTGGAGTTTTCGATGATATCATCTAAACGGTCTGGGTTGAGAATCTTGGAGAATATTGACAGCTGTAAGGCAGTTGGAGTGACGAAAACGACATATTCGTCTTGATTTTATGTGAGTAAACACTTGGCGACTCTGGGAATGCTCACATTTTGGTGGTAACAGTTTTTCAGGATGCTTGCATCACGTCGAAGTACAAAGCTGCGAGAGATACGAGTAGCTGTAGGAAAGCAAACAATCAACTTTCATCAGCGTATGGAGCGGCCGGGATTACTTGTGCCGAGCGACTTTCACCCAGTTCTGCTTCCTTGGGTGAACATCCTGGTTCCCGACTACGGATAATAGGTGTCTCGTAAACGCGGCGGAAGGTGGCGTAATCATCTACAGGTCAGTCAGCAGATGACCGAATTTAAAAATAGGTCGGACCTAAAAGCCCGGGGTTACAAAAGTCGCCTAGTCAATGATCGAGGTCAATGTCAATAAGCGCTGTCAGAGGCTTCATTATTTTACCATCGCATGAAACTCGCAAGATCATTCTGGATTGGAGTTCCAGAAAGGATGATCCTCCTTGGAGTCTTCAGGACCCCAAACATAGCCGAAGTCTTGTTGTTGGCCGACTTGAGTCGGTGGCCTAATATTTACTCAGCACAGAAACGGACGGCTCGGCCACGGGCTACTCGCCTTCATCAGCGATGATGAGTCCAATGGGTGGACTAAACAGATAGGTATTGGGAGAGACAATTAGGTGAATAACTTGTGCTTACTTGCAGTAAACCAAATCGTCACTTGTGAGTGGAGGGCTTAGCAAAATCTTGGAGACGAGCGTTCTTCGACGACTTACACCACATTCCGTAGTCGCTCATAACCTATCAGTAAAACTTGATGGATTTTTCTGCAGCGATTATTTGAACGGACCGCAGCAGGTAGAATCGTGTGAACTAACGAGTTAGTGAATTGTCTGATGGCCGTCTTTCCCTTATCCCCAGTAAGTACACCAACACGGTCACGTCCTAACCTACTGATGATTCAGGGCTGGTTATCGAAGACAATGAACCGAAACCATACCACTTGTGGAACTCGCTTTTCCAATTCTAGGATAATTGCTTTAGTCTAGATAAATGAGTCCGCCACACTATTACCTACATTAACCAGGGTGACAGGGCAGACGATAAGCACCTTCCCGACAACGGGGCCTATACCCGCATACGGGTTCTGCTCTGCTAGGTAGTCAGCACCAAATCAAATGGGGAAGTGGCAACGTGCTTAATAGCGTCCAAATGAGGGCAATTGTCTGAACGGGCATCAATTCAGTGCTCCAACAAGATTGCAGCGCTAACCTGAAGGGTTTTTCCCAGTCCCCTTTTAATCCACAAACGCCGTCAGAATGAGAAAGGCGCTATGAGAGTAGGAGGCTGACATTTCATCAGCAAGGATGCACCCTTGGCCCTCGTGCTTTCGGAGTCCCATGACACAATCATACATAAATTTGATACCTGAGACTGTATGAGATTTGACCTCGATTACCGGTCGGTAAGCGACCTGACCTTCGACCTGATGCGGCCTCAAGCGCGTGCCAGAATTGGATCTATGACAACAGGAACAGTTGGCAGAGATCTGGGAAATCCCGTTCCGTAAGAACGCTCGAAGGCGGCGCTTGGAGGAGTGACATACTTCTTGTTGAAGCGATTTAAATGTTCCTCAGTAGGCGCCTTCATCACAACCGCACCTTCTGCTCTGGGATCGTGCCTTGATAATTGAGATAAGGAAATGTTCCCCATGAACTTCAGCTGGCGCTTACATGGGACCATCATTTTTGGCTTCGGTGTGGGCTTCGCGTAGAATGTTGTGGGAGGAATGAACTTCGTTCCGGAGGAACTAGTGTTCTTGATAGGTGAGTTGCTATTCTCTGTATGATTGGCACGAGGACGTGTAGTTGCAATTTCCTCCAGAAGCTGGGACTCGTTCTCGTTCTCTGCCCTGAGCGCTGTCTTGGTAATTTTGGGGAATTCTGACTGGTTATCCGAGAGTCCAGCTCCAGCTCCAAACCACCCACGAAGGTCTTCAGTCCGGAAGTAAGACGTAAATTCTCAAAAGGTTTTCGCCCAAGACTGGAAAGTATGCTTATCGGCATTGTGATGCAAAAGAAAGGTATGTTCGCTCACATTTTTCCATGCTCGGAGACAAGCATCAATGTGCCTGCTTGCACGGTCACATAGCCATCGCCATCCCACGTCTTATGCTTCTTATTTTGTGGCTTTCTCCTGGTGAATGAGGTTGTTAACTTGTAAAATATTAATGAGAAGAGGAAGGACTACCAGTTAGCAGTCCAGTAATAAATGGGCATCGTTATCGCCCTCCGAGTGTAACTTTGATGACTGCAATATGGTTGCGATAGTAAATTGACGGGCTCTAAGTCGATGGCCTTTCCTTGGGAAACGGTAAGCCACTGGCGGAGCCGGGAGGCGAACAGTAGGTGGGTTCAGCGCTACGGGCCTCAGCGGAGTGAACTGCCTTGAAAGAGCCGTGGAATTTGTTAAACGCGGCAACTGTATATCATCAATCCCACCACGGCCAAAGCAAGCCCCAGAAAGATATTCCGAGGCTTGCAAAACACGATCAATCTGGAGTTCCTTGTTACCCAAACTTAACTGGGAGCCTTCCTCAAGTGCATCGGAGCTAACATTGCCAGTCGTAAGACTAGAGCACTAATCTCAGTTTCTGAGTACCGAGAGTCGAGAAATTCAACGCATACACGCGACCTTCCAGGTCCATGAGAACACCCTTAGGCTTGGTCACGACGAGGACACCATCCCCCTCCCATGTCTTGTGTTTCTTCGACTGAGGGGCCCTCCTTTGACATTGTCACGTCTGACCATAGCATGACGAGCCTCGAGAAATACATACCATTGAACCATCCAATATCGGGTTCCACTGCCCGATACGGAGCTGTGATGCCGGTGGCTTGCTTTTTGCTGCTAGAAACTTCGCGCTGCTCCAGCTCATGAGATTTTCTCTTTTCAGTATGGGACCCATCAGGAGGAAGGGGGTTCAGAAAAGATGGCATCAAGAGCGAACCAGAACGGGTGTTCCTTGCATGTCGCGACGTGACGCGACGCGACTCCCCGTGCTCATTACCTAATGTATACTCACGTGCCCTGTACCACTCCCGATCGGCGTATGCGTCTGGCCACAATGGTGAGAGAAACCCCCAATCTTCTGTTTCAATACCACGCAATTCTTACTCGCTGCCACATAACCGTGACTCAAGCCATCTCAGTGCAAACCGTTTTCCATTTTGTGGGTATTGATTGCTTCCTCATCGGTAACCGATCCGTTTACTGCACTCCATGATTCGCATTCGGCTCGGTTGCACTGTCTTCGCCAGCCAGACACAAAGCATTTATGGAACTCGGAATAAGGCCTATTTCGAGTGGCTCTCTTTGGGAAGCTTAGTCCACCACAGGTCACCGGATGGTCTGACTGTCAATTACACGGGACCTCGAAACCAATACCACTGAAACGATGATCCGGTGACAACTTCCAGACTACACACAGGGCGCTGTGAACGGTCCTGGTGGTATCGAGGGGAATTACCGCACCGAGATTCAAGGGTGTAACTCACCAATTGCCAGTGAGTGGCAGAGTTTGAGCGCCCACCAAGGTATAACATGATCAAGATCGATGAACTCTCTGGCGCTTGCAGATATTGGGAGATAAGGTTACTTGTTCTTGAGAATACATGTGACATATCCTAGCCTTGGCGCAAGGAACACCTGTGTGCCGCCCTGGTCATTGTCCAAGAGAGTTGCAACACCGACAAAGCGCTCAGAAATTTGTTTGATAAGACCAGTGGATAAGACCTGTGTGAGTCATTTGTAAGTTCCACGTATTGTACGCCCGCGCACGATCGTAGCAATTGTTCATCCTGATTGGCGTGTATTCAAATTTGAGAGTTATCTGCATTTGTAATCGCTTTACTAAAGATCAACTGCAGGCAGGAGCGCTCGTCTGTGTCCGGTTCACGGAACACAGGACACTGTTGTGGGACCACCCTTCCAGCTTAAGGCATCACTCGGAATGGCCGACCAAACAGCTCCACCTGATGTGTATATGAGCAAATAACTTTGTTTTGTCCACCCTCATTGCGGCTAGATATGTCCATAGACTGGACGACCATCGATCGCCGTAGCCAAAACTCTAGTGTGAGAATTTCACTTTCCGGGATGGTCATGATGTCCTTTGAAAGCACAACAAAGTCTGCGCGCTTCCCCGGGGTGATAGACCCAAGATATTCTCGGTGAACGATGCCCATGCAGGGTCTAGAGTCATTCCTGATAGAGCAGCACATTTCAGCTGCCACTGTCTCTCTATGAAGGGGATAAGCATTACGACACACCTTTCAATGCCTCTTCGCGCGTGAGGCGCTGTTCTGGGAACCTGCGACAAAATCAGCGGGACATTCAAATGCTGGCCATCTGGCCCGGGAGTGACTCACCATCCCCTGGCCCGTGAGGGGAAGTGCCATCAGGCGCAAGCCGCGTGATGGCAGCGAAGAATCCAGATAACGGATTCACGGTTTCGACAGGTGCATCCGAGCCAAGGGTAAACCGTGCACCGTAGTCGATGATATCGCGGAAAGCGTAGAGCGACTTCACACGTTCTGGACCCTGCGGAGTGTGAGCGGTAGGATAACTCCATAACACACGCACCAGACGATCTTCGGCGAAATACATGTCGCTTATTCTAGCGGTGTTGACACACTTAGTTATACGTGATATCCGCAGCATAGAAATGAGCTTACGCGTGAGTTGGCTGAACACTGGCGATGACTGGATGATGACCTTGAATCAACCCACGTCGAGGAAACGATAGTAATCGATTACATACCACCAAGCTTAGCGAGGCGTGCCATATCAGGGTGCGTGATGATCTGAGCATGTTCAAGGCGAGGTCGGAGCGCAGTCACGTTGATACCTTCGAGCGCAGACTCGAATGCATCGATAACCAGAGCATTTGCTCTATCACCAACTGCATGGACATTCTAGAAATGCGCATGACTTTATAGGGAAGGTTGGAGAGATTGCTCTACTTACTGTCTGCCAGCCGTCTCTTAGGAATCTATGAATAGTAGTAGTCATAACGTTTTGGTCGATTCTCATGAAACCCCTTGTGCTGGGATTGTCAGCGTAAGGCTCGTGCAGCTAATAACGGCCATCAGGCCAAAACCACATCCAAATTTCAATG
>WTXL01000579.1:0-10722 GCA_022376525.1 Russula vinacea
CATCCTCTGTCATGCTGTGAATGGCGGATTGTAGTTGGGGAAAATGAATACCCAGAGCGTTGAGAATGATGATCGTGAAGAGTTTGTCCTCGTCGATCTTTCCCATTTTGGTAAAGCGATCGAAAACTTTTCGGAGCTCCTTAGAAGTCTCACGTATGGGCGTCCCCGGTTTGTAGTGGATCTCGAATGACTTCCGAAGAAGATTGATCTGCGCATGGAGACCCCGTTGCTCATGTCGTGTTTTCAGGCCCACGAAAGTGGCATGTGCAGATCCGAGAGGGGAGGCAATGTCATACTCTTCGGGAGCGATGCGTTCCAGCATAAATGCGCGTAGGGATTTGTCGTTGCCCAACCAGATGTCGTGAGCGGCAGCATGATTGACCGCGTCCGGGCAGGAGAGGGATCCATCCAAGTAGCCCGATACGTAGAGTCTGTCTGCCAGTAAGGTCAGTCGACGGCTCCACTCCAACCAGTTGGTCTTGCTCAGATCCAGAATGAGGTCGGAGGGCCAGCTCGAGTCATGGACCTGTCGCTCAAGGATGGTGATGCTTCCAGGACCCGTGGCACTATGAGATGTGTGTATGTTGATGGTAGTATTAGCGGTGGTAGGAGGGACAGTGGTAGTTCCGCTAGTGGCTGTGGTGCCAGAGGGGGCAGTGTTGGTAGGAGCGGAAGGATTTGCAGGAACGGCGCCAGTGGCAGGAGTGGCAGAGGATGTAGTAGCGGCCATGGAAAAAGATTTTTGAGTCCGTTTGAGTGAGTATATGCGTAGTCTTGTCATCTAGTTCAGAGGGCAGCAGGGCCCATAACCTGTGCAGACTAAACAACGACGAAGACCTCAGTCGTATAGAAGAAGAGAAAGGACTGTGTGATTATACCTAAACAACGACAAAGACTACGTCGAAGTTTAGCAATGATACATGCGCATATACTCGGAAATACTCACCCTCAGTCGTATAGAAGAAGAGAAAGGACTGAGGGTGACGCATACAAGACCTAAGGTTTTTATACTAACGCGTCGCTCACGTGCCCAAAGAACGGGGTACCGTGACTCGAACTCCAACAACTGGCAAATGTGACAACAAACATCTTACCGAGTAAGGATACGGAGGTTCCGGAAACAGGTACCCAGGTACCCAGCACTGATGAGTATGCTGAGTGATGTACTGATGGGCCACAGGTAGAAACGAATCAACATAGCCACGTGATTCGTCACGCGCCTTCGGGATCATCGATTCAAACTAGTGAAGCTAGTGAAGGTGCGAAGATGTACTGTATACATTACAATACGGTAAGGCGCGGCGGCACGAAAGAGAGGGATGCGTCACGTGCCGACGCGCTCACACAAAGACGCCCACATGACGCCCGTGCCTCGTTTCGGCATAGAACACTGAAAGGCCTCTGTCGCGTCCTGGCCCGCAACAGTCTGTCAATGAGTACCGACCGCCTGCAGGGATGCAGGTTGGCGCGTCGGAACCTGCCAAACGTAGAGAACTTATCCATCGAGCTGCGCGCACCCCTTTATTTCCTTACATGACCCTCTGACTGATGATATCCCCCGCATATGCCAGCACGCTGCATGCCTTTTTGCTCGCACTCAGGCATCTTGCACTCCCCTCACGCTACTTATCGCCTACTGGGGCACCGACTGTTACCACCCATCTCATTGACGGTCGATCATGCGTTGGACGTGCTCTCTGCCCCCACTTTCCCAGTCATCAGCACAGAACGAGAACATGGCGGTGTGCTGACCGCGCCTCGGGCTCAGGGGATCCCATTCACATCCGCCTCATCCGCCAACACCCACGTCCAACACATCAAGTACTCCTCTTCAATCCCCATGCGCTTGGCCACCCCGGGTGGCGGCTGGTTTCCGGTGTGCGCCGTCCACTACATGCGGCGTTGTGCTGCTGGGCAGTTCGAGGAGGTAGTTCAGGAGGTAGATGGTGGCGTTGCTGGTTACTATCTTCGATACGCATGCGGTGCCCTTGAACAACCCCATGGCCGTCCCATCGGCCTTTTTGTCCTCATTTCAGCAGCAGTATGTCATCTGACATTTCATCTCGTTAAGTTACGCTCACCAGCAAGCAAATGCAGCTGGAACGTGCTGTCTGTGCCTATATAGGTACCATTTATGTCGTGCATCGTGATGCATGGCCGTTACGTGTTTATAAGGTACTATATCCCCAGGACTGCAGTGGATTTTGGGCTCGTTATCCGGGTGCTCACTAACGCCGTTCCGAATACTAGTATCATATACGCTAGCGCCGGTCGATGGGGAGCTGACTTGGGAAACCCCGTCCTATTCGTTGTATCTTCATCTAGTACTGAGGCTTGGCTATTTCCGTGGATTTGTGTTCAAGTTGATCCAGCTTCATCCAAGTACGAATACTGTATCCAACCTGAGGGAATGTTAGGCGCCTTAGGTAACCCTTGGCTACACTTCTGAGTCCTGACTCGATGTCACGGCCGTGCCTCTGGTTCTCACAAGAGGGATACCTGCTAAATGCGTAGGAGAGCTGGCTTCGCAGGGTTATTTTAACTCAGAGAGGGGACCTATAGAACATCTGACTTTTGAATACCTGCGACGTCACCGACACTGCCACGGTCCAAACTGCTACCACATGCGCTAACGTCGCTTATAATACTTTTCGGAAAGCTGGGAGGCACGGGTGTACGATAGCATTGTCAATCTTTGGCTACACGCCGTTGCAGAAATGCAAACCTCACAATACACCATGAGCCCATGAGAGTAAAACATCATGTACTGTACCGCCGAACCTGTCCGACCCTATCCATGTTCACACCGAGCAAAGACAACTTGAACAAGACGATTATTGAACAGAAAGCCAGACAAGGCAGAAATTGAGGACGCGAGACAGACAATCTACCAGCGGTACAACCACGGTACGAGACCAGCTCATGAGAAGACAAAGCATAAGGCTTAGCCCAGGAGATAACGACGTATACAGTACGGTCGAAACGTTCTAATAGTACCTAGTAAAGGAAGGAATTGTACTGAAATGGATGGGATATCGTAAAAACAAGCAGAACATGCCGGAAGCGTCCCAAACATGCCCTGTCAGCTCGTGATATCAAAATATTAGCACTTCTACACTTCTACTACAGCACTTATAAAAGGCGGAGACGAGACACCAAGACGAGATAGATTGGAAACGAACAAAGAAAGACACAAGAACGCAAAGGAGAGACTCCAACATACAGCAAAAACCAGCAGGACAGAAACGAGACCCACAGGGTGTTGAGGTTAAAGGTGTTATCGGTATGAGTGCTTTGAATGACCATGAAGGATGTGACGAGTGAATTAAACTCCTAAAGGGGTAGAAAAAAGGATAGCACCCTCTGTGAATCGCCAAATGGTGGGTAGAGATTTGGGCATACCAGTTGGCTGCGTCGTGGGGGCAGATGATGCCTCCGATGCAGTCACCCCCGTCGGTTGAGGAGCACCGGGCGTGTTGCTAAGAATACCGAGGAGGTTGGTAATGACGTCGTATATTACCGGAGCAGCATCA
This sequence comes from Russula vinacea, assembly GCA_022376525.1. Taxonomy (NCBI): domain Eukaryota; kingdom Fungi; phylum Basidiomycota; class Agaricomycetes; order Russulales; family Russulaceae; genus Russula; species Russula vinacea. The sequence goes on from WTXL01000579.1 coordinate 3,534, forward strand.
TTAGTCGATCCTGGACTCGATGTGCTGTTTGTCTACAAGATGCGTTGTCCGTCACGCAATCGCTATCTTGCAGAGATGCCTTCCCACACTCACCTCAAACCTACAATCAGGCATGCTGCATTGACGCTTACTTATCGCTCCTTGAGGAGCAGCAGGCGCAGCATACACAACGGCTCCAAAACAAAAGTCAGAAAGGTTGTCAGGTATGTACTTCGGAAACGTGACCCACTGGAAAACAGGGCGAAGAGAGCAAAGATAAGGGCAGTGAACGCGGTGGAGCGCATCTCGTGGAAGGATTGTGTGCGGAAGTAGCGGGTTACAAACAGTAAGATGACTGTATGCTCTGGATAATAAGCTGACTGGTGTCTGTCTGACTGGCCTGATTGCGGTAGAACCGCGTACTTATATAGCTGCGCGTTGCAGGACAGCAGTCAGTACACTGTGCCGTGTCACTATTGGTCGCCATCTGCCAAAGGCTCAGAGTCGAAACCAGCAGACAAGCGTAAGCCTTGATCAAGTCAGCTCAGGGAGCATGCCGTGGCACGGCTGAGACGATTGTAGTATAAGAACATGAATTTTGTATCGGCAGCCAAAAAGTAAGCCAAGAAACAGGTCGATGTAGAAGCGTTTGCAGTACCAGAAAAAGGAGTCCCCTTGTGTGGGTATTGAATGATGTCCGCCTGTAAGTAACACAGCTGATGAAATTAAGCACATTTACCTTACGAACCCGATGAAAATGAAACGTGATGCATGATGGCCCAAGTTACTGCCAGTGTAACCCGAGAGCAGGATCGACAAATGATGTTGAACAATCCCGGCAAATGTGACAACAAACATCTTGCCGAGTAAGGATAGGGGTTCCAGAAACTGTCACCCAACCCTGATGCGGTAAGTTACTGATGTATCGATGTGCCAGTAGAAACGTGAAACGTGAAACGTATGGTCACGTGAATGTTCACGCCTCTTGTCTGGTTCACCTTACAATAAGCTTGTGGTTCACTGAGGACGACACGTATTTAATATCGCACGCACGCACGCACCTTACGAGGCTCAAGACAAATTACTTGTGGTCCCATGAATGGGTGAGAGTATCGAACGTTTAAGCTTCTGTGGCGTCACGAAGGTGCTTAGAAGCATGCTTGGAAACATGCTCTCAGAGTCTCGGGGTACACGGGCCATCATTTTTCTGGGTCCGTGCTATAGATTTTCAAAAATCGTGTTACTTCCAGGCAGTCGTCATTTGATGCTCGCACAATGGGGCTTCCTTTTCTGGCACAGTGGCACTGCTGATGCTTCAACACCGACCTGCGTCTTGGTCTTCTTGCTGGCTGGCGATACAAGCCTTACAAGGCATGAGTCGCATGACGCAAGGTTCATAATCCCAAACAAAATTCGTCTCTGCCACGGCACGTATTATGCCCCCTGAACTGGCTTAATCAAGGCTTCTGCTTGTTTTCTGGTTTTGACTCGCCGCCTCTGGCAGATGGCGACCAATAGACTCGCAAATGCGGAGATAGTGACACAGTATGCTGACTACAGACCGCGTGCGGCGCGCAGTTATATAAGTATGTGATTCCACCGCAATCAAGCCAGTCAGACAGGCACCTGTTAACTTACTATCCAGAGCACATACGGTCATCTCATTGTTTGTATTCCGCTATCTTCATACAATCCTTCCACAAGATGCGTTCCACCGCTTTGAATACCCTTTTCTTTGCTCTCTTCACCCTATTTTCCAGTGTGTTACATTTTCGAAGTACATACTGACACGTTTTCTGACCTTTTTACAGCCGTTGCGTATGCTGCGCCGGCTGCTCCTCAAGGAGCAATAAGTAAGCGTCAATGCGACATGTACGAGTGTAGGTATGAGGTGAGTGCAGGTTGGCATCTTTGCAGAATAGCGATTGCTTGACGAACTACGAAATTTGTAGTCAAACAGCACATCGAGTCCAGGTTCGACTAGTGATGCTGCTACGGTGATACACGACGTCATTACCAACCTCCTCGATCTTCTAAGCGACACGCCCGGTGCTCCTCAACTGACGGTGACCGCGTCGGAGTCGTCATCTACCCCCACGGCGCAGCCAACTGGTACGCCTCAATCTCTACCCATGATTAAGTGATTTACAGAAGCCATCCCTTCTCCTACCACTTTAGGAGTTTGATTCACTCGTCACATCCACGTGGTTAGTTAAAATCCTGATGCCGATAACACCCTTACCCTTAGTCTCAACTTCCTGTGGGTCCGTTTCTGTCCGCTGATTTCTGCTTTATGTCGACATGTCTCCTTCGTATTCTTGTGTCTTTTGTTGTTCGTTTTGATCTATCTCGTCTATATCACTATATGTCTTGTCTCTATCTTTTTTTGTCGTAGAATTGCCTGCCATGATCTGACAAGTCACAGGTTGACGCCGACTAGTAGGATGGTTTCGGCATGTTCTGGCAGTTATGTTTGTTTCTTTGATATTCTTTATGTTTCAATACTGTTCCTTCATTCATTGGGGTTGGGCGTACTGAAGTACTGATGTTATCTCCTGGACCAAGTCCTTAGCCTGGTCTTCTAGTAAATCGGGCTTGTCAGCCTTGTCTACTATACTTGCACCATCGGCCTTTGACCTCCCGTCTCCCTATCTTGTGTCCTCATTATTGCTTTGTCTCGTGTGCTGTCCGATAACATCGGGGTTGATTTTATATACCTGGACCTGTCGCAACACTGTAATTATTGTGGCGGTGTTGCGGGTCAGCACGGGGCAGAGTTGAGATCCCAAAAAATAACTTTACATAAAACGGTTTATTTCTCGTTCGATGGGGGCTATCATCACCGCCGTGCGAGCAGCTGGTACGTTGGGCCTCCTCACGTTTCGTAAATTCTGGGTGGAGCTGTGAGAGGATGAAGGTGCTGTTGGAGTGTACATGACCGTGTATTGTTCCGACCGAAGGCCGAAGCACGCAAAGAAATTCAGACACTTCTCATTGACCCTTGCATTGGACCCGCCGTTCATAAGGCGCGGACAAAAAACTTGTGCGACGCAGTTACCCGGGAGTGTTCTCATATATGCACCACAGCACCAGGAGATCTTGTCTTATTAGCTTCTTTGTGAGTCACGATCGTGCTCTGTGCTCACAGTGTGTGGCGCGCCGGTGGGTAAAGGAGAAGTCGGCGCGCGGGAAATACTGTTGAGAGTTGGCTTAGTCACTCTGAGATGTATATGCGTGTCTGCACAGCTGATGGGCAGGAGCGCGTAGCGCTTCTCGATCGATAATGAGGGGTGTGTGTCCGTGACAGGTCGGGGGGCCCACCTGAATCGGGCTGTTTGCCGTCGGACTGCGAGGCTAATCATCGATTGGAACTTGAACTGGAAGTGGCGGGTGGGTGAAATTGAAGCGAAACGGAGGTTCTTTGAACTATCCAAAGGGGAAAGCGGGAGGATGGCGGAAGAAACGAACGTCACATTGTCACGTGACGACCTCCCCGGTTATACAAAGACCAGATTCTAGGACGAAGCGAGGCACGAGCGTAGGCCCAGAATCCCCAACCCTGGACGTCCTGGACTGTGAGGAATATGCGCGTGAGAGTACGAGTCTGACTGGCCACTGGCAGGGCAAAGGCGCAAAGCCCGGAGCTCCCAAGGGCCCAAGCAAGGGCCGATTCCTGGCCGATTCGGCTGATTCGGTTTAGTGGATCATGTGGAATTAACACTAATCGATACAAATCGAGTACAAATCGCCCTGCAGGAATTCAGGTGAATGCACTAGAATGGTAACAAAGGAGATCGAAATATTCGATAGGTTTATAAAATGGAGCCATCATTAGTTTGGAACCAAATTACTGCCTCGGTCTAACTCGAATGTAGGCTACTCACACACGCGCTAAAGGTGCTCGGGTTGCCCATTTACCAGAGAGCCGGAAGGCACTGCGTGCGATAGCATCATTAATTTATGGCGACACGCAGTTGCAGAAATGTCAACCTCACAAAACACCCAATTTCCAAGAGAGTCAGGCCTGTGCAAGGGCCGGTGTGCCCCATGCATGCTCACCCCATGTTGCAAAAACAACTTGAACAAGACGTTTATTTACACAGAACACCAGTCGGGGACGCGAGACGGACAATCGAGGTTAATGGCCAAGAATACAAGTACTGATGACGAGGCCAGTTTATGAGAAGACAAGTCACAAGCGTACAGTAGGGCTTAACCCAGGAGATAACGAGGTTTATATACAGTATGGCCGAAATGTTCTAGGAGTACCTAGTGAATGAGGGAACAGTACCGAAACAGAGAAGATATAGTAGAAACAGCAGAATATGCCGGAGGCGTCCCGGATAGGCCCACCCGTGAACTGTCAGTTGTTGTACCGAGAACCCGAGATATTAGCACTTCTACAACAGAATAAAAAGTCGGAGATGACACACCAAGACGAGATAGTCTGGAAACGAACAAAACAGAAGGCACAGGAACGCGGAGGAGAGTCCACATCATACAGCGAAAACCAGCACAGAAACGAGTCCCACAGAGAGTTAAGCATGTAAGATGTGACGAGTTAATCAAACTCCTAAAGGGGCAGGGAAAAGGATAGCACACTTTGTAAATCACCTAGTGGTGGGTAGATATTAGGGCGTACCAGTTGGTTGTGTCATGAGGGCAGATGACGATTCCGACGCGGTCGCCGCCGTCGGTTGAGGAGCACCGGGCGTATTGCTCAGAAGACCGAGGAGGTTGGTAATGGCGTTGTAGATCACTGGAGCAGCATCACCAGTAGTCGAACCTGGACTCGATGTGCTGTTTGTCTACAAAATTTGTTGTCCATCAGGCAATAGCTATCTTGCAGAGATGCCAGCCCACATTCACCTCAATCCTACATTCTACCGCCACGCACTGTGATTGACGCTTACTTACCGCTCCTTGAGGAGCAGCAGGCGCGGCATGCGCAACGGCTGAATTTTTTTTCAGAAAGGTTGTCAGTATGTACTTCGGAAAGTAACCCACCGGAAAACAGGGCGAAGAGAGCAAAGAAAACGGCGGTCAAAGCAGTGGAGCGCATCTTGTGAAAGGTTTCTGTGTGGAGGTAGCGGGTTACGAACAGTGAGATGAGCGTATATGCTCTGGATAGTAAGTCAAAAGGTGTCTGTCCGACTGGCCTGATTGCGGTGGAATCGCATACTTAAATAACTACGTGTCGCAGGCCAGTAGTGAGCATACTGTGCCACTTTTGGTCGCCACAAGAGGCTCTAAATCGAAACCAGAAGACAAGCAGTAGGCCTTGATCAAGCTTGATCAAGGGGGAGTCCGTGGGCTGTGGCATGGCCTGGACGATTTTGCATGAGAACCTTGTATTACCAGAAAGTACTGCTGTATAAGACGCAGGTCGATGTAGAAGCGCCTGCACCGTCTATCTTGACAGATGGTGTTGATGCAGAACAATACCGGCAAATTTGATAATAAACATCTTGCCGTGTAAGGAGACATGGGTTCTAGAAACTGCCACCTGGAACTGATGATGTACTAGGTGCTTGACTAGGTGGCGCGAAACGTGAAACGATCAACATGGTCACGTAACTCGATAGCGTGAGTGACGCGAGTGTGACGCGTGACTCGTCAGGGAAATCCTATCTGGCGCTAAGGGCGACACGTATTTACAATCGCACGCACGTACACACCTTACGAGCCTCAAGACAAATTACCCACAGTCCATTACCTCGTATCATGAGAGTATCAGGATTTTAAGTTACAGAGGTGCTTACTTGAACCATGAAACATGATGCCAAGAACAAGGCCAAGAAACATCCGAGTCTCGAGGTCAAGCTCGGGGTACACGGTCCATCATTTTTCTGGGTTCGTGCCATAAATGTGCTCAATTTTCAAAAACCGTGTTACTCCTAGGCGGTCGTCATTCGATGCTCGCACAAGGAGACTCTTTTCTGGCACTTTTACATCGACCTGCGTCTTGGCCTAGGGTCTGGCTGACGATGCAGGTTCATGTTCCCATACAAGAATCGTCTCAGGCATGTCACGGATGCCCCTGAACTAACACAATTAAGGGCTATGCTTGTCTGCTGGTTTCGACTCAGAGCACCTGGTGGATGGCAGCGCGGTATGCTGACCTGCGTACGACGTACAGCTTTATAAGTGTGCGATTCGACCGCAATCGGGCAGATTCGGGCTAGTCATACAGACACCTGTTAACTTACCATCCAGAGCACAGACGCTCATCTCTACAGTTTGTAACCTGCTACCTCCAAGCACAATCCTTTCACAAGATGCGCTCCACAGCGTGTCGTCCCTTTTCTTTGCTTCATTCTCTCTGTTTTCCATGGGCTACTTTTCCGAAGTACTCTATATACTGGCAACTTTCTGACCTTTTTTTGCAGCCGTTGCGTATGCTGGCCGGCTGCTCCTCAAGGAGCGATAAGTAAGCGTCAATGCGAAATGTCTGGTTGTAGATTGAGTGAGTGTGCTGGCACCTCTGTAAATAGCGGATGCCTGACTGATCACTGGCATGAATTTGTAGACTCCACTACATCGAGTTCAGGTTCGACTAATGATACTGCTCCGGTGGTATACGACGTCATTATCAACCTCCTCGGTCTTCTAAGCAACACGCCCGATGATCCTCAACTGGTGACGGTGACTGCATCTGAGTCGTCATCTGCCGTTACGACGCAACCAGCTGGTAAGCCTCAATTTCTACACACCATTAGGTTATTTACAAAGCATGCCATCTATTCTCCTACCCCTTTAGGAGTTTAATTCACTCGTCACACCCCACGTGGTTGCCCAAAATCCTGAGGTCAATAACACCTTTAACCTCAACTTTCTCTAAGCTCGTTTCTGTCCTTCTGGTTTCTGCTGTATGTCGAAGAGTCACCTTTGCAAAAAAAATCGCATTCTTTCGTCTTTGTGTTGTTCGTTTTTGATTCATCTCGTCTAGATGTCTTGTCTCCGACTTCTTTTTTTAACGTAGAATCGCTGATGTCACAGTGTCTTGAACTGACAAGTCACAGGTGGACATATCTGGGACTTTCTACGATACTGTATTCTTTCTCTGTTCGTTTGGGTACTACTAGGACACTTCGAAAATACTGATATTATTTCCTGGACTAAGCTTTACTGTAAGCTTGGTCTTCTCGTGACCCGCCGGGCTTGTCTACTGTACTTGTACTATCAGTCTTGACCTCCCGTCTCCCTAAAC
>WTXL01000058.1:0-182629 GCA_022376525.1 Russula vinacea
CCCACACCCCTCTCCCCATTAATCACACCCTGGACGGCCACCACATCCTCCAACCCTCCCGAAACCTTTTTCCCCACACACCCAGGATCCACCCCCACCCTTTCATCCTTTCACATTTCTTTGTCATCCCCCCACCATGCTTGCACCAGCCACCTTCCCCAATTTGCGACATCTCAAAATACCGCGCCCAATTTTGATCAAAACTTTAACATTTCTTCACAGCACAGGCACCCCAACAAGGCACACACAACCCTCCATTTACATTTTCAATTCATCTTCCCGGTCAAGCTTGCACCGACGTTCTCTCTCAGACTTCCCACTCGGTGCAAGCTCTTACCAATCAGGCACCGCTCTCGCGCTGAATTGAAACCTGTCGATACACCCACCTCCATCTGCTCCCGAAATCTCGCACGCCCACGACCCCTCCCGCACCCCCCAGGATCGATTCATGCGGATTGACCATCCGCGTCAGACTTAAGTCTTAGCTCTCGCGCTGAATTGAAACCTGTCGATACACCCCACCTCCATCTGCTCCCGAAATCTCGCACGCCCACGACCCTCCCGCACCCCCAGGATCGATTCATGCGGATTGACCATCCGCGTCAGACTTAAGTCTTACGGTTTAACCCTTTCAAACCCTTTTCTTTTCCCACTCTTTGCCTCTTTGCTTTCTTTTCCTTTCCTTTTTTTTTTCCTTTTTCTTTTTTTGTTTTTTCTTTCTTTTTTCCTTTTTTTCTGGTTTGACTTTTCTTTTCTTTCCCCTCTCACCTTTACACTTCCATCCAAATTTAAACCTTAACCAACTACAACCCTGTACATATCATATTCTCTTTAAAACCTATATCTCTACATCCTTACTACTTTCATATCAACCTTTCCAAGCCCCAACACCCACCATCTCATTTAAACTCTTTCACTTCATTTCAAATATACACAATCCATCCACTTTCCTTTTTCATTTATTCATTCTGTCCCCCTTCCACAAAAATTTCCATTTACAACCATTCTTTTCCAGCCCAACCCTTCAACATTTCCAAACACACTTTAGCCAAAGTTCAATCATTACCTGAACACCCACATCTACTCAACCATCTGCTTATTTCTCTCATTTCTCATTTCTCTCACCCTTGTACCTGAATTACCATTTGTCCCAGAGTTCTCCAGTGCAACCCTCAACCTGTCATCTAAATCCTTGCACCTCAATTCAAATATACCCCACATCAGCTTATCTACTCAACCATCTACTTGCCTTTTTAATTTATAAACCCTCTCAACCTTGCACCCTCATTTGCCTTCACAACCAAGCTTTTCTGCCCCAACCCTCCTTAATTTCTTCACCAACTTCATCTTCCATTCAAATCTAGCCCAACCACCCACATTTATCCAGCTATTAACTTACTTTTTCATTTGTCATCCCCATCACCTTTGCACCCTCATTAGAGTTTCACCCTTTGTTGTCCAGCACAGCGCCCAACAAAACATGCAAACACTTCCACCTCAATTCAAATATTACCCAAATCCATATATCTACTCAACCATACAATTTATCAATCAACCTTGTGCCCTAATTAGACCATACAACCATTCTTTCCTGGTGCAACCCTTTATCAGTCCTTCACACACTTCAACCTGAATTCAAATATCACCCAAAATCCCACATCTACCCAATTATCCACTTACTTTTCTCATTTGTCATCACTGTCAACCTTGCGCTGTTATTATATGCTCCATCACTATTTCCCAGCGCAAGGCCCAACAAATTATTCAGACACTTGCATCTGAATTCAAATATCACCCAAATTCACACATCTACTCAACCATTCAACTACTTTTCTCATTTGTCATCTCTGTCAACCTTGCGCTTCCATTAGGGTTCCTACCACCAATTCCTGGCGCAACGCCCAACAAATTATACAAACTCTTGTGCCTGAATTCAAATATCACCCAAATCCATATATATACTCAACTATACAATTCCTTTTTTCATTTGTCATCTCTGTCGACCTTGCACCCTCATTAGTGTTCCCACTATCAATTCCTGGCGCAACGCCCAACAAAATATGCAACCACTTGCACCTGAATTGAATTCTGACCACAATCCACACAGCTACTCACCCATCCACTTTTTTTTTTCATTTGTCATCCCAGTCAACCTTGCACCCTCATTAGGGCTTCTACAACCATTCTTTGGTGCAAGGTCCAACAAATTCTGCAAACACTTGCACCTGAATTGAAATTTGACCCAAATACCCACCCCTATTTAACTATCTGGTTACCTTTTTGATTTGTCATTCCTGTTACCCTTGCACCACATTAGGGTTTCCTACCGCCATTCCCTGGTGCAAGTCCCAACAAGTCAAACAAACACTTGCACCTGAATTGAAATCCAACCCAAATACCCACATCTATTCAATCTTTCAGTTACTTTTTTCATTTGTCATCCCTGTCACCCTTGCACCACATTAGGGTTTCCCACCGCCATTCCCTGGTGCAAGGCCCAACAAGTCAACCAAACACTTGCACCTGAATTGAAATCCAACCCAAATACCCACATCTATTCAATCTTTCAGTTACTTTTTTCATTTGTCATCCCTGTCACCCTTGCACCACATTAGGGTTTCCCACCGCCATTCCCTGGTGCAAGGCCCAACAAGTCAAGCTAATACTTGCACCTGAATTGAAATCCAACCAAAATGTACACAGCTACCCAACCGTCCGCTTACTTTTTTTATTTGTCATCCCTGTCACCCTTGCACCCTCATTAGGGTTTCCCATGCCATTCCCTGGCGCAAGTCCCAACAAGTCAACCAAACACTTTCACCTGAATTGAAACTTGACCCAAATACCCACATCTATTCAACCATCCACTTACTTTTTTTATTTGTCATCCCTGTCACCCTTGCGCCATATTAGGGTTTCCCACTGCCATTCCCTGGTGCAAGGCCCAACAAGTCAAGCTAACACTTGAACCTGAATTGAAATCCAACCAAAATGTACACATCTACCCAACTATCCACTTACTTTTTTCATTTGTCATCTCTGTCACCCTTGCACCCTCATTAGGGTTTCCCACCCATTCCTGGTGCAAGTCCCAACAAGTCAACCAAACACTTGCACCTGAATTGAAATCCAACCAAAATGTACACATCTACCCAACCATCCACTTACTTTTTCATTTGTCATCCCTGTCACCCTTGCGCCCTCATTAGGGTTTCCCACCGCAGTTCGCTGGCGCAAGGCCCAACAAGTCAACCAAACACTTGCACCTGAATTGAAATCCAACCAAAATGTACACATTTACCTAATTATCTACTTACTTTTTTCATTTGTCATCCCTATCACCCTTGCACCCTCATTAGGGTTTCCCTTACCATTTCCTGGTGCAAGGCTAAACAAACCAACCAAACAATTGCACCTGAATTCAATTCTGACCCAAATGCACACATCTACCCAACCATCCCATTACATTTTTGATTTGTCATCCCTGTCACCCTTGCACCCCCTTTAGGCAGTTGCACATTTAAATTTATTCAAACACTTCAACCTGAATTGAAACATGACCAAACCACCCACATCTACTCAACCATCTATTTTTTTTTTCCATTTGTCATCTCTATCAACCTTGCACCTGCATTAGGGTTTATACCACAGAACCCTGGTGCAAGGCCCAACCGATCACACAAATACTTACACATGAATTGAAATATGTCACAAACATTCACATCCAACCACTCACAAATTTACAAAGCCTCACGTGCAAAATTGCACCTTTTAAGAATATCGGTCACCCACGCCCCTCTCCCCATTAATCACACCCTGGACGGCCACCACATCCTCCAACCCTCCCGAAACCTTTTTTCCCACACACCCAGGATCCACCCCCACCCTTTCATCCTTTCACATTTTCTTTGTCATCCCCCCATCATGCTTGCACCAGCCACCTTCCCCAATTTGCGACATCTCAAAATACCGCGCCCAATTTTGATCAAAACTTTAACATTTCTTCACAGCACAGGCACCCCAACAAGGCACACACAACCCTCCATTTACATTTTCAATTCATCTTCCCGGTCAAGCTTGCACCGACGTTCTCTCTCAGACTTCCCACTGGTGCAAGCTCTTACCAATCAGGCACCGCTCTCGCGCTGAATTGAAACCTGTCGATACACCCCACCTCCATCTGCTCCCGAAATCTCGCACGCCCACGACCCCTCCCGCACCCCCCAGGATCGATTCATGCGGATTGACCATCCGCGTCAGACTTAAGTCTTAGCCTTTATTTGATTTTCACCCCTTTTTCTTTCTTTTACTCATTTCTTCTATATTTCACCTTAACATTCTACACTTTCAAACTCTTATTTAACTTTCTTTTTCTTTTTCTTTGCTTTTTTAAACTCCCTTTTTTTTGCCTTTCTTTTTTTTTAATCTCCTCTAATTTCTCTTTTTCACAACTCTCTGTCTTTTCACTTCTTTTCAACTCACACTCACTCTCTCTTACCTTATTCCACACTAAGAACAACTCTTTATAAATCATCATCTCAACCCAAACTCCACTCTTTCTTTTCTTTCTTTCTACTCATTTAACCCAACCCTAACTCTTTCTCCACACTCATTTATCTTTCAAACAACATCTATCATTTTTTCAATTCAACACAACTCTCTTTCATTTTCGAACCCACTTCACTAATCCATATATTCCCAATACTTACCTGTCACTCTCTATCCTCTCACCAATATTCACTCTCACTTTAAACAACAACTCAATAACTCATACCTCACAACCTCTATTTTTTCTTTCCTCTCTTTATCTCACACCATTCTTCTGTTTTCTTCTAAACCCACAATTTATATTCATCTACAACATTCATTTAACCTTTCTTTATGACTCCTCCTCACTCCATTCTATAGTATCACTCCTACATCTATATCTTACTCATAACATCACTCACTATCACTCATTGCTTGACCTGTATGTATACACACCGTACTTAGACACCACCCTTAAGCTTCATCTCCTGAACAATACAGCCTTTTTTACCTCCTTAAACTTAACCTTGTCACTTTGCCTTCAATCTCACTTTAAGACACCTCTTTCTTTTTTTATTTCCTTTCACACACACATCTTAGTGTCTACTTTTGTGTCCTGACTTATGCATGTCACCTTCTCTTCAACTGAATTAATTTCTCACCTGCCATTGTAACCTGTCAGTCACACTTCAATCATGTAAATTCTCCCTAATCTCTGACCTCTTTACTCATACTCCTTATCTCTATATTCTCACTCATTCTCAATTCTTTACCACCTTCAAACACTTCTTGTACTCACTTTTCTTTATAACTCTAACTTCTTGTCACTTATCTCACCTGTATATTCACACACATTACTTACAGACCATTATTACTGTTTATCTTTCCATTCTATCATTTCTTGACTCTCTCAAACTTACACTCAATATTCTACTTTCACTCTTGCCTTACAGTAAACAGCTCTTTCTTCTCTTATCACTCTTTACACATCCATTCAAGTGTCTGCTTTAATGTCCTCACTTCTTTCTATCTCATCTACTTCAATCTTTCTACAACCTATCACTCACACATCTTTTATCTTCTCTTAAAACTCAATCATCAAACTTTCCTTTTATACTCTATCTTTCAACAATCACTAACTTCATTCTCTTTTTCTCACTCAACTCTTCTTATATCAACTTTGACTATTATACAATCCACTTATGCCCCATTATATACACTAATCAACTATTTATTATTCACTCTAATTTTATCACATCTCATCAACTCACACTATCACAACACATCCCAAAGTCGCATCAGTTCCTCACAGTATCTCTTTTCACTTTTCTCTCAATCACATCTATTTATATGTCTATCTGAGCTTTCCTATAACTTATAGTCACTCAATCTATTCATTCCTGCCTCTCACTTCTATCTTGACTCCATTATGACTCATACACCTCTGTATATATATATACTACACTTCAACTCCACGTTGATGTGCCGCAGGCATGGCAGCATGCGCGAATATGTGCAAAGGGACGACTTGAAGCCCAGAGCCCGATGCGGCAGAGCACCAGCCTGACAGGCCAGTGGCACAGCGACGTGCGCAGCTCAGCCACCTCAGCCACACAACCCATCCAGCTCCCAACACACAGCGACCGCTCACCTCCGCCAACTGCTCAGATCGGCCCCAAACTCGGTAGAAATATCGAGCATTGGTGGTACAATGGATCCCCAGCGAATCGGAGCACTGCGATCCCTCGATCCCCAGCAATCTCTCAAGACATTTATTAGTGGTTACAAGGCTCCCACAGCGCGCACGGGCATTCCGGCCTCAAACAAACAACTTCCCCAGTTCAGTCTAGTGCAGGCCAGTCAACCCTTTAAATTAGAGCGACGCCTGACGTTGCGTGCCACGTCACCAGGCCCAAGAGCGAAATATTGAGATCGGGCGACCATGGCTGATCGGCCAATTGGAGTACCCTGAAACTTGGTAGGATTGTAGATTATGGTTGCTACGACGCATGGACCAAGTAGATAGTATTTAGTGTTAGTCTGTCAATAGTTATAGCCAATTTCCAGTCGGAGGGTAGTGCCCGTCAGTATTTCCCCCAGTTCTCGCTCAGTTCTTGGCCGATTCCCCTCATTTCAGTTGCATTCCCTTCGCTTCCTTCTCCTCTTAGTCACCAGTCATGTCGCCGCCCACCCACAGAGCTCCCGAGTGAGCTCTGAGCCAGTATCAGTTGCTTCCAGCCCTGTGAGACTGGAGCGACCCAATTAGGCAAGTCGCTTTCTCGCGCATCGCACCAGAGGTACAGCGACCTCACGGACCCTTCGGCTTCAAGTCGCTCACATCGCATACTGTGGGGGCTTGGTGCATCAATGTTCTATCCTTATCTCCTTTACAATATAGGCTATTTTAATTTCTTCAACACAATCCTTGCCCCTTGTAAGCCGTTGCTTACTACATCTCCCAATATGTACATATATGCTGCACGGTGGCTGAGAATACAGCTTCTCAGTTACACTGCCTTTTGGCGTAACTGTCCTGATGTGCAGCAGGGCATGCTTACATTAACTGAGAAGCTGTATTCTCAGCCACCGTGCAGTATATATGTACATATTGGGAGATGTAGTAAGCAACGGCTTACACCCTCCAGGCTCTGGAGCTTTATCCCCTCCGTAAGACTTAGGTCCCAATCCCTTTAGTCAAGGAGCCCCTGGGCATCCAGTGGGAGAGCATATACACCACCCCAAGGGCACGACCCCCTGCAACTACAGGAACAACCCAGGTTTAGGCCCGGTGCAATTTTTTTCCAGCAGGGCATGCTTACATTAACTGAGAAGCTACGGCTGCCGGTTCAATCCAGGCTCATGGCAAAATTGCACCGGGCCTAAACCTGGGTTGTTCCTGTAGTTGCAGGGGGTCGTGCCCTTGGGGTGGTGTATATGCTCTCCACTGGATGCCCAGGGGCTCCTTGACTAAAGGGATTGAGACCTAAGTCTTACGGAGGGGATAAAGCTCCAGAGCCTGGAGGGGTGTAAGCCGTTGCTTACTACATCTTCCAATATGTACATATATGCTGCATGGTGGCTGAGAATACAGCTTCTCAGTTACACTGCCATTTGGCGTAACTGTCCTGATGTGCAGCAGGGCATGCTTACACCCCTGTGCTTTCAAGGTCACCTTAGGTTAGCCATCTACTCTCATTACCATTCAGACACACATATAAGTCTCTATTTTGATCACATCACTCACCACACTTCATCTACTTTAATGACTTAAATTACATGTCATTTAATGCTGCAACCTGTCAGTGACAGACACTGTTTCCTCACAACCATCTCTTTTCTTCTTTATATTTATTCACTACTTCCATCTGAACATCTATCACTCACAATAATCCACTTACAAACTATCACTCTCTCTAACTCCATGTCTGTCTTGTATCATTCACTCTTGTTGTCTCCTTCTGACTTATCTTTCCAACTCAATATCACTCCTCTTATATATATACAACTACAGATACCCAAACTCCAAGCCCTAACTTTAATCTCTTTTCCAATACACCATTTCTCAAATTTCTCAACTCAATCTTCACATTGTGCCTTTAAGTTTCCCTTGCAGCCATTCAGATACACCAATCTTTAAGTGTCTACTTTCACCTTATCACTTCTTTCCACATTATTTATTCTAACTTCAATACTGTACATCTTGTCACCCAATGCTTTAACCTGTCTCTCATACATACTCTTGTCACTTTACAACTAAAACTCCTTATAACTAATACACAATCACACCAACATTACCTGTCACAGTACCTTGTAGTCTTCTATACTAACTACTTGAACCCTTTCATTTTTTCCTTAAACAACAAATTTATGTTTTCACTGTATCTCTAGTACTTGTCCTGTCACAAATGTCACAAAGTCACATAGACAGTCACATCATATTTCTCTTTTCTTCTCTTTCTCACACCCATATCCATCTACAGCTGTGGCTGAACAGTTAATCCTCTCATCTCAAACAATCTAGTTCATTAAACTACTAGTAGCTTTACACAATGTATAACACAACCCAAAATCATTTCAGAGTTGACTCCAACTCTCTTTTAGAGACCAGGACCTTTTTAGTCTTCTATTCAAGGTACTTCAAAGGCAGGAATGCTCATCAAGCATAACAGGCTTCCATCCCAGTCTTGCTCCAATTCAACTTCAATCTTTGTCACTTAGTTTATCACTCTATGGTTTATATCTGTGACTTTGTCTAATGATTTTTGATCCTGTTACTATCAATCTTAGAACTGTACAACTTCAACTTTTAACAATAAATCACACTCACACCAACTTTATTTAGTAAGAAAGAGATGTTACACCTTAGTAAAATGAAAATTATAACAATTACAACAATACACTATGACTTACTCATATTGAACCTTTTGTTAGAACTTACTGTAATTTCAAGGAAAAGAAAAAACTTACCAAACTTTTTGAAAAAAACATATGACAAAAACATATGAAAAAGTTTTAAAAAAAACATAAGAAATTTCCAAAAAAACATACAAACTTTTCCAAAAAAAACATACAAAACTTTCCAAGAAAAACATATGAAACTTTCCAAAAAAACATATGAAACTTTCCGGAAAAAACATATGAAACTTTCCGAAAAAACATATTAAAACTTTCCAAAAAAACATACAAAACTTTCTGGAAAAAAAACATATAAGACTTTCTGAAAAAACATGGAAAACTTTCCGAGAAAAACATATAAAACTTTCCAAAAAAACATACAAGATTCTGAAAAAACATATCCGCTTTTCGGAATAAAAATATAACATACCCGCGTATACATTATGACTGTATACGCGGCCCAGTTCACTTTCCATTTCGGGCACAATCTTCCAAGAAAAACATATCATCTTTCGGAAAAAAACATATGAACTTTCGGAAATAAAACATATCAAGTCGAGATCCAAAACATACCAGACCCGCTTATACAGTCTCGTTGTATACGCGGGCTTACAAATCCGACTCAACCATGTCAAAAAACATATGAGCTTTTGGAATAAAAAACATAACCACTTTCAAAATTCGAAACATATGCCCGCTTATACAATGCAGTTGTATACGGGGCTTACAAATTGAACACCAAATACCCGCATATACACTGTGGTTGTATTGCGGCATACAATCAAATCGCCAAATTCCCGCGTATACAATATAGTTGTATAAGCGGCCTACTAACAAATCATCAAATTCCCGCGTATACAATGTGGTTGTATAAGTGGCCTACCAACAAATCATCAAATTCCGCATATACAATGTGGTTGTATATGCGGCTTATAAGTAGTTGCCAAATTCCCGCATATCAATATGGTTGTATAAGCGGCAGACAAACAAAATACCAAATTTCCACATATACAATGTGGCTGTATATGCGGCCTATAAGTGGTTGCCAAATTCCCGCGTATACATTACAACTGTATAAGCGGCTTATAGGTGCTCAAAATTTCATAAAATTATAACAAGTTATAAAAATTCATAAGAAATTACATTAGGGTGATTAAAATTCATAATAAAATAATATAACTGGTTTAAAATTCATAATAAAATAATATGAGTGTTTAAAATTCATAAAAAATTAACATGATCTTAAAATTAATAATAAAAATTATAACTTAGGGTTAAATTCTGAAAGAAAATATTGTAAATTGTTAAATTCTGTATAATTTATTTTTTTAAGTGACTTATGGCCGCTTATACAACATAGTTATATACACGGGTTTTTGTGTTTTTTTAACTATGTTGATTTTTCCCATATACATTATAGTTGTATAGGTGGCTTTTTGTGAAAAAAATTGACCCAAAACCCACCTGGAACCCTATAACCAATTAGATTAGACCCCTTATAATCTATTTTATTTCACAAGATCGAGCTGTGTCAATGATCTCCTCCTCATCACAAAGCTATAAGCCCTTCACACACCTTAGAAAGGCTCAAAATGACTCAGGGTGAGGGTTAGGGTGAAAATGAGGGTTTTGGGCCTAGGTTTTAGGGTTAGGGTGAGGGTTTACGGTGAGTTTGAGGGTTAAATGGCAACTTCATTTCCATTACAGACTCAAGTCTCTCAAATGAATAAACTAGATTTATTGCTGACTCAATAATGACTGCAGCACCTCCACAATGTTCTCAAGGTACTATAGCAAAAGAGTTGGGGAGAAAAGGTGCAGTATTTGTGCTACAATAAACAAAAACATGCCAGCACATGTTTATGGAATAAAAAACATCAACATTTCTATCAACTGGTTATTTTTTTGTTGTAGGCACCTCTAGTTCAATAAAGAGAACAACTTTTGTATACAACTTTTTGTGATAGGGTGTGTAGTTGAGGAGGAATAAATGAAAAACTAACAAGCTGATTTTTTGCACATTTTTTAGTGAATTTTGCAATAGTCAACTCTTTTACAAACAGCAATAACAAAGAAAGTGGTACCATTCCACTGGGGCGAAACACAATTCAAAGTGTTTGAAACACTCAAAACACTGATGTGCAAATGCCCGGTACTCAAACAACCCAACTATACCAAACCCTTCTTCCTATCTACTAATGCCTCGGCTTACAGCGTGGGAGCTGTACTCTCACAGGAGGGAGAAATAAACCCTCGCACCAAAAAACCTACCCAACAACCTATTGCCTACTACTCTGCCATGTTCACCCCCACCGAAAGGAACTATGACATTTATGAACACGAACTACTCGCGGTCATTAAAGCCCTAACACACTGGCAACCCAACCTTGCAGCCACAAAAGAACCAGTAACCATTCTAACCAACCATGCGAACCTCACATACTGGAAAACTCCATGAACCATTAACAGGAGAGTTGCCAGATGGTTCACAGAACTCTAGGACTACCACCTCGTCATCAAACACATACCCGGAAAGATACATGCAGCTGCAGACATGCTGTCAAGACCACCAGGAGTAGACAAAGGAGAAGATGACAACACAGACGTCACGCTCCTCCCAGAACCTATATTCGTCAGACTAGCAGACGAACCAGACCCCAGGTGGATCTCGATAGCAGAACAAGAACAACAAGAACAACTAAAGCATTCACAACTGATGAAAGAGTGGCGCGACCACTACCAGCTCGAATTCATTAAATCTGCCATGGAACCATCTATACACCTATAAAAACACGAAGGCAGAATGGTATTCCCGCCAAACAACGAACTAAAGCGAAACCTTCTTCATCTAATACACGACAAACCAACAGCAGCACACGTAGGATGAGATTGGACCATCTATACTGCCAAAAGAATCGCCTGGTGGCCCGCTATGTCCAAATGGATAGAAAACTACATCAAAGGATGCACCAAGTGTCAACAGAACAAAGCACTCATGCACCGAACTCCTACCCCACAGTACAAAATTAATGTCCCACCAACAGCTCAACCATTCAAAGTTGTTTCCATGGACCTAATCACTCAACTCCCCAACAGCCATGGATACAATGCCATCCTTACCATTGCCGACCACAGTTGCACCAGAGCAGCCTTATTCCTACCCTGCACTACAACTGTAACTGGAGAAGGAATCGCCAAACTCTATCTAGACAACGTATACAGATGGTTCGGAATCCCCTCAAAAATCATATCGGATAGAGACCCCCGATTCACATCACATTTCTCAACCTCACTGTGCCAATGCCTCAGAATCAACCGAAACATATCTACGGCCTATCATCCACAGACAGACGGCCTCTCCGAACGAAAGAATCAATGGGTGGAATAATATCTACGATTCGTGACCAGCACCTCTCAAGATGATTGGAGCGATTGGCTCACAATAGCCACAGCTGTGCACAACAACTACCCCAATGCCACTACATGAATCACCCCAATAAAAGCACTTCTAGGGTACTCCCCCCGAATCACAGTAGAACTCCCTTATCCTCCAACCACAGTCCAGCTCGTTGACAAAAGGACAAGAAAGGCAACGGAGAAAAGGAAGCAGGCCAAAGAAGCCTTAAACGAGGCAGCATGAGCTACACCACCTGACTCCTATCAAATCGGAGACAAGGTCTGGCTCGAAGCGAAACACCTCGCGCTCCCTTATCAAACGCCCAAACTCGCCCCTAAACGTCATGGACCCTTCAAGATCATCAAAAGAGTGTCACCTGCATCAGGAAAACTCAAATTTTATTAAATCTTCTTAAATATGCTTAAGTGTACTTACACAAGCTTAAATTTCATTAGCATCTTAAAAATTTGGGGTGGGACCTGCTTAAATTTACTTAAATTGAGGTCTAAGGAGCTTTAAGTATGTCTAAGAAAGGTTTAAGCAAGCCTAACAAAATTCAAGTTTTCCTGATGTGTTGTTACGTATGGACGATACGTTCTCGCAATTCGAGATGACCCAAAAAGAAGACTGAAAGGGTTTCTATATCTAAAGAGATAAAGAGTCTACTCGAAGGCTTTCGGGTCGCACTGTACGTTGTGCAAAGCTAGTTCAGCGGAACTAGGTCGTTTGAGACAAGGGGTTTAGAGTCCGAGGGTTCAACACGAGTTCGAGCTCAAGGAACAATATATTGAGTGACTAACTCAGAGGGTCTGTTGAGTGGGGAACTCAGAAGATCAAGTCTGAGGTCTACAGGGTACAAAAAGGTGGTCTTATATACATGAAGGGCGACTGTGCATCGAGTCAGGAATACTGCGTATTACTGCGGGATGCTGCGCGTATCTACTGCGGTCAGGAGTCAGCTATACTAATAGTGAGTCATTAGAGTCAAAGGAAGTCAGAGAGTCACGAGCGAGACTGTGCAACAGGTCGAGGGAGTGACTCCTTTACTGTGCAGCGCGAGAATTATGCGTGTGGGAATAAGTCTTCCGAATAGAGACAGGGGGTGGCTGAGACAGGAGTTCAGACACTTCGTGAAAACGACTAAGTCGTGAGTCACATGATGACTGCACGTGATGTGTCACGTGAGGAATAAGTGTGACGATGCACGTGATTAGGTTCTCAGGAAGTGAGCGCCTAAGTGAGCGTCTATCTTGGCGTCTATTTGGGCGTCTAAGGAGAAAACGAATTGGGCGTCTTAAAGCGGTCCGTGAGGTCCGTGAGGGAGGCTTCGTAACATGTGTGGCATATCAGCTGAAACTTCCAATGGCCTGGACCATACATGACGTCTTCCACGCATCACTCCTGACCCCTTATCACGAAACAACGGAACACGGGGTCAATTACACGAGGCCACCTCCTGACCTTATCGAAGACGCCGAAGAATACGAAGTCAAGACCATCGTTAATCACCGCTACTTTGGACGTAAATGACAATTGCAATACCTCATCAAATGGAAAGGATATCCTGATGCAGACAACACGTGGGAATCAGTGGACCACATACACACCCCTGCACTGACCCAGACCTATCATCGGAGAAACCCGCTGAAAGCTTCAGAACAAGATAAAAGAGGCCAGAAGAAATGCAAAGTCTCCATTCGCTCTCTCAAGTCATTCCTACTCCAACAGCCTCTCACA
The DNA here is from genome assembly GCA_022376525.1 of Russula vinacea. Classification (NCBI taxonomy): domain Eukaryota; kingdom Fungi; phylum Basidiomycota; class Agaricomycetes; order Russulales; family Russulaceae; genus Russula; species Russula vinacea. The sequence goes on from WTXL01000058.1 coordinate 14,057, forward strand.
CCACCCAAGACATGTCTTCCACCACCACCAACGTCTTCGCCCAAGGCAAATTCACTGCCTCCACCGTCACCCTCGTTGACAACTCATTCGAACCCTCTTCTCACACGCCACCTCCCAAGCCCTCCATCACCCCCACAGAACAACATGCCCACTGACCAGCCCTCACCATCACCCCCAACTCTGACACCGAAGAAGGCGAGATCGTCTCTCGTGTCCACAATCACAACTATCCCCCTCTCCCCCCAAAGCTCACTTAATGTTATGCAAGGACATCCTGAGCTCGACACAGGGACTCTACGCACCATCGCCATCGGCCTCACCAACACAGCCATCGGCCATAATTTCCAACACCTCGAGGCCAAGGGGGAGATTGAGCAGCTCTGCAAGGAGCTCACCGACCTTCGCGCCCAAATGTCACATGAACCAGACACGGAGTGCCCTGATGGTTTCAAGGAAAACCATGGCCGCCTCCCTGATTTCACTATTCCTGATGCAGACAGCATCATGCGGCAAGCCCGCTACGTCAAATTGGGCAATGGCCCAGTCCCCTTTGCGCTTGGCACCCTCGGCCAAGACGGTGATCCCATCTTCCAATATGATCCGTTCGCTGCCCCCTCATACATCCGCGACACCCCTACCGAGCCACTCCCCATGTGGCTCATCGACACCATCTTGGGAAAATTATCCTCGTACCACCAAGCTATGGACCTGGCACATAGCACAGATGATTGGGGGCTGGTCGCCGAGCTCACTCGGTACCACAAGTCCAACACCAGGGTGCTCAACATCGTGGCGGAGATACACGCCCTCAACTGCGAACTGCAAGTCATCAAGGTGGCCAGCCATCAGAGTCGTAGCCATCTCGAAGGAGCTCATGCCCAGCATCGCCTCCAAGCTCTCCAAGCCCTTGACACTCGTTGTCCCACTCGCGCCAACGCTCATGCGGCGGGGCTCTGCTTCGGCCATGGTAGGCCGTCATTCCTAGACAGAGAGTGATGACATCACTAATCTTCGGCACCAGAGGTCACGGGGTTGCGTGTGATGACATGGGTAAGAGTGGGGGCTAACCGAGCCCAAGTTATGTACGATACAAGTAGTTTCTACCACCTTCCATTGAGTTCTGGACAATATTCCACAATGTTCTGACAGCTTCCGTAGTAGTCTCCATACGATTCCAGCATCTTCCATATCGCGTTATAGTGTAGAACATTCCAGATGCCTTGTACAGTATATAAGACTCGAACTACCATCCCTAAGATGGCAAGTTGAGTCTCCTGTCCATCTTACGGAGTCAATACACTCTCTTGTTCTCCACTCTACTCCTCAACTTCATCTTGGCTAGAGAGCAGCCGTAACGAGCTTGGTATCAACGACTGTCTAATCGTTATTGGATCTATGCCGGTGACAAGCCAGCCACAATGTTGAAAAGCCACAGCTTTGCAAGCCAGCTTGTGGCTAGCTGAACTGTGGCAACACTAACATGTGTGACATTGCTGTTCAAATCCAGACTAGCAAATGACAACCCATGGTAAGCCTCCCTCCAGCCTTCAGCCACAGTCAGAATAACATGCATTGGCTGCAGGCAGAAGCACTGAATGTCCAGTATACTGATTCAACATTGTTCATTATGCAGTTACAGTGCAAAATAAAAAAGGAAAAACAGATCATGAGACATCAGCACAGCCAGGGAGAAGGGGCAGGGCAATAATTTTAATCTATGAATTGAACGAAATTATGCCAAAAATACTAGCAATGGGCAAGAAGCCAATTAAGAACGTGGCAAGGAGGCCATCTTCATCAACCTGCCAATAATATAAGGCTCCCCAAACCGGGTTCACCCCTGATGTGACGGAATGCACCTGTGTAGACTCGGTTTTAACCCAGATCGGGTTCTATGGGCTCGCTAGGAGTTGATGGCCCAGGTGAGGGTGCGCGGCTGCCTTGCGCGGAAGGAGACTGTGGCCAGCGCGCTGTGGCAGGGCCAGCGCCAGCGCCAGCGTCAGCCCACCGGATTGAGCGGACGGGAGAAACCTCCCGGGAACCAGTCTCACTCCCACGCAGCGACATAATGCGCATATGTCGTGGCAGCGTCTGGACCGCAGAGTTCGATGGGGCAGACGCGGGCAACCTGCGACCGCGCGGCTCCTCGTCTGCCGTGTCTGTTGGGGAAGACGAGCTCGGCGCGTCTCGCGCCGGTGTGGATGAACCTGAGGTGGGGGCAGTGTTAGACTTGGTAATGGAAGTCGATATATCTATTGCGGTATGAAGCGGTACACGTGAGTGGTGGTGAACATGGGAGGAAGAACGGTGACGGTCAGTGCGCCTTCTCTTGTTGCGACTACGGGGGGGTTTTGCAGTCTGTTGATGCTCCTTTTCTACCGGGGTATCCTCTCGCCAACTCCGATCAGATACCCATCCATCCTCCTCATCTAGGCGAACACCCGCAATCTCTGGCTCCGCAGACAAGTTCAACACGGTGTGTGCTAATCCAGGTGCAGGAAACGCGGTCCCTTCTCTGGGGGTGTGTGAACGTGGATATTGGTGAGATACGCCAACATTGTCGCCTTCGCGAGAGCCAAGGGCACCTTCAAGACTATCCTTGACATCGGGCGGGACGTGTCGCATCACTCCGCCGACGAAGGCATCTACAGCACGGTGCACCGCAGCGTGGCCGCCACGAAATGCGCGGTTGATGCGCTCGGCTTCGCTCGCGCCATACGCGTTACTTTGAACCTCGACCTCAACCTATGTATGGCGTGTCAATTACATGTTAGAATACCACGTATAAGTAAAAACAAACCTCTTCGCCAGGGCCAGTGCGACGCTCGATGATACGGTGCGGGCCTTCCTTCCACTCCGCGAACGCTTCTATGCTGTCTGGCGCATTATCCAGCTTGGCCTCCTCCGGCTCAGTCATTGCCACTGTGAGGGCATCTGCATCCGCACTATCCTCCGCGGCAGGGCACTGTCCTCCTCAGGTCCCACCGTCATCGATGGCCTAGTCGACAGGCCATCCTTCGCACCCTCAGCTGCCTGGCCGCGTTCTATCATGTTCGCAGGGTCCCGATTGATCACGACATCTTCCGCACGCTCAACGCGGCGCGTATGCAATGCCCAGTCGGGGAGGCTCGGTTGGCGTGACCAGGTCCGCGTGACAGTAGTCACGCGCCGCCCGAGCGAGAAGAAGGGGATAGAAAGTCCGTGGATGAGAACAGAACAAAGGACCATGAACGCAACCACAGGCTGAATCAAAGTCGCAAGGTGTTCCGCTTGGTTGGCGGGCGGGTTTTGCGGCCGCGGAAGAATTTCGGTGGCGAGGGTGGATATAAAGATGGCACCTGTGATACCATCATGTGAATAGACTTCGGATGAGACAAAAGGGATAAAGCTCACCAATGCCTATAGGACCGAAGTGTCCGCTAAACAATGCTTCGCGAAGACTTTTGATATCTGGAATCCATTTGAATAACCCAAGTATGATCGGTAGACGCCGTAGCAGCAACACAAGAACGGCAACGCAAATGAGTCGCCCGACAGAGAGCGAGAGTGTCTTGTCCGAGAACGAATTGAACGGCATCCACGCGCCCACGTACACGAACGCAGCAGTGTTGAGAAGTAGGTCGATGACGGAGGAAAAGACAGAAGCCTCTGTCTGCTTGTTGAAGAAGCCGTCCCAAGCAAAGGCGGTGCCACACGCGAATGACGCAAGGAGGTCGTCTGGACCAAGAAGACTCGTCGTGCCGACCGTGAGAAGGGCAAGTGAGATATATTGTGCGACGTACGACTGTCGGTCAATAAGTCGTTACGCTCACAAAACTTCATGAGATGCCGAAAACCATATCCAAGGATCGAACCCCATATGACACTGAGCACGATCTGATCTGTACAACGTACGTTAATAGACGTGGATGAAAGAGGTAATTGGGCATGCACAGAGCCACAAAACAAGAACCCAGTCCTTGATTGCTTCTCCCGTCGTATGGTCGAGCGTGAGATAGAGCGCGAAGTAAAGAAAGGGATACGCTGCACCGTCATTGCTAGCCGACTCGGCAGCAAGTAGGTGTCGTAGATGTGCGGGCACATGCTTGTCGGCATATTTGCCTCCAATAATGGCTGCGGCGAGAATCGGGTCTGTGGGGGTGAGACAGGCAGCAACGGCTAAAGATGAAAGGAAGTTGAGGTTCGGGATGAATGCGTAAATGAAGGCAGCCGACACGAACCAGCCCTTGAGCATGAGGGTTAGCCAGCTTCTGACCTGGAGAGTGAATAATTAGATCGCACCCATGTCATAACAGGGACAAGGAGGAAGAAGAGACTCTTCCAGTGGCGGTACATGTACTTTTTGGGAAGTTCGACACCGACGGCGAATACGCCAATGGCGATGACGACACGAGTGAACTCGAGAGTAATATTATCAATGCTTTCGTTATTTCCATTTCCCCAAGAGCGGGGGTCGAAGATGTTTGTCCCATAAGGACCTGAAAAAGAGACTTTGCTAAGCGACAAGATGTTTTGCGCGTAGAATCATGTGAGTAAAAGGGGTGTTCGCTACGCCGGACTGTGTCAGGAGACTCGTCGCGAGACGTGCATCCAAACAACACGGGGCTGTCGGAAGGGGCACCTGAGCCACTTGGCTGACCAACCAAGGAACAACGCCAAGCGCGTGCAGGCACCGCGAAGTAGGACATGACACATGATACCAGGCACAGATTGTTGACTCACCAATAATGACGCCAAAGAGAAAGGCCCAGCAGGCTCGCCGATGTAGAGCTTGCGGGCGACGATTGTTAGAATCTGCAGGTCAGAGTGGGAATCCGAATAGGCACGGACCTTTTCCCGGATGAAGAGCGAAAACATCCCAAACTGAGAGATGCAGGCGAAAAAATGAACTTTGGTAACATGCGGAGTGTAGCAGGCGAAAGGAGACATACGAATACGACGAAACCGCCAAGACAGGCGTAGAGAATGTGTGGTGTGGACACCTCAAACTAGACAGAAGGCATCAGTTGGCTGGTGCAGAAGTAAACTCGAAGGAATACGTGACGGACAGGGTGGAAATGCATGACCGGAGGTCACGACCTGGAAGATACGCGCGCTAGTTGTGAATGTCGTGTAATGTTCGTAATAGTCGTGATGAACGCGAAGATGACACGGTCGGGTAAGCGAGAGCAGCCGACTATGAGGAGAGTTGGAAAGAGTTGGGAGAGGGAGAAAGTGGGTAGTCCGAAAGACATCTCGCCCCTAAAATTTACCCCCGGGTTTGTTGGTCCGAGTCGAAAGTCAATTTTACGTGTTTGCTCCGCCTGGAGGCGCTCGAGCGGCGAACACCGGGTTTGTCCTGGACACCCAACCCACTCTATCATATGACATCTCATACTTCTGTCTATAGGCGCCTTGATCGACGCAAGGGAGCCCATTGCCCTACGCACTAGAACATCAACGCGGCGGCTTGCGGTTGCGTCTCGCCGCATGATACCAGTATGTACAGGTATGTACTATCCATCAGTTGGCGTTTTACAACCCGCTTTGCATGGACCGCACCAGATCTCACCTTGAGACCACAAACTTCACTGAAACGGCCTTCACACCACGTATTTCACGCATGGTCTACATCTGTGGGACGATCTACCGTCGACCAAGTAAGTATTTTGTAGAAGCTGTCAAGCACATTACTGGCAGGCGTTGATCTCGATCTTCTTCACATCTCGTTCAGTTCCGTCTCCTCCGCACTATCACCAAAGTGACCCGGCCAGGGCAGATATCGTGTGTTTGGCTGCTGCCTCAACCAGAGAAGTGTAAACCTGGTACCTGGGAATACTAATGACATTTCATCTTCGAAAAGTTAGAACCACACTTGAGACCAGGTGTTCATCTCACTTTTCAGCTTATACGCACAAGCGACCTTTGTGAACAACAACCATGAGCATTGTCCACTCTGCTGCCAGGTGTCCATTTTTATTATTGTCGAATTTTAATACAGCTGGATCGGCGGTTCGATCACTTGCATGTCGTCCTTTATACCATTACGGGGGGGGTATAGGGTTTGAAAAATGAACATCTGTCTCTTGATCTGTCCGGCTCGTTTGGCCGTTCACACGTTCACGGTTCACATTATATTGCCTACTCAACGGGCCTGATATTAAAGCTAAGGTGCTTTCTCGCACCCTAATCGTCTGACTACTCCATCACAAATTATCACAATGACGGGCGCAAGCAATGAGAATTTCTCGTGTGGTCACGGGACGTCGGGACCCCGGGCCTAGCGCGCCAGTTTCAACTGCGAGTCAAAACTTGGAGTCAACTTCCATCGATGCCTCAAGGAACACCCCTCCACGGGTTCATCCCACCCTTCCCAATCCGCGTGGACCAGTTTGGTGCTTCTCCAGGGCTCACAGCCGTTCCAGCCCTCCACCTTCTTTCCCACACCCATTCTGATCACATCGTCGGCCTTTCCGCAAATTCATTCGCATCGACGATTATATGCTCCGCTGATGCCAAACAGATGTTGCTCAGACATGAGCTGTACAGCGAGCGCTTTTTACGGGACGTTGATCTTCGAGATGAGGCGCGGCTGTCAAGAACGTTCGGTCATTTGAAAGTTCCACCGTTTCTAAAGGATGGTAAATCGACTTTTCTGCAGGGCGGGACTTGCTGGTGTGTCACCGCCTGCTCGTGAGCGCAAGAATTCCTTATTTATAATTAAGCCAGAGAACACTCCCCCTTCACACCCCAACTAAAATCGAGCTGAGTGATAAACTGACCATCACACTCACACTTTTCGATGCCAACATTGTCCTGGGGCTGTCATGTATTTTCCCTATGCTCTGATTGACCGGATACGCTTGTATTTGACTCTTTACTACCAGGTTTCTTGTCGAAGGTGCTCAGTGTACTGTTCTTCACACTGGAGACTTCCGTGCAGAGCCATGGTTTCTTGATGACTTGCGTCGCAATCCATTCCTGCAGCCCTACCTCGCGCCACCGAAGTCCGAGAAGGCGCTATTCTAGGGCAGCGCGAGGTCAACTGCTCGGGGGCACCCTTATTCAAGACGCTAGACGCGATTTATCTTGACACGGAGTGTTTACTACGATGAATGAAGTTCCAACCAAGGTACACCCTTTTCTTGATGCATATATCAATAATCAAATTAAAGCATCTTCTTCAGAGCGATGCATCTCAGGGTCTTGTCTCTTTAATATCTCTTTTTCCACCTGAGACGATCTTCTTTATCAATGCCTGGACGTGGGGTTACGAAGACATTTTTCGCGCTATTGCTCGCTCCTTTCGAAGCCAAGTGCGTCTTTCCTTGTTCCTCCCCCATTGCGCTGACAGTAACTATGTAGATTCACGTCGACCGCTATAAGCATAATATCTATTCCCACCTCTCTGACCCATTTCTTCGCTCGTTGATTACTCTCGATGCCTCTAAATCGCGGTTCCACGCGTGCGAGAGGTTCCATCGCTGCCCGCATGCCAGCAGAGACGACGTCGTGTACATCAATCCTGTCACTATTAGTAAATCCAAGTGGGACCAGTACCTTGCGCTGACTGAGAGCAAGCTGCGCGGGGCGCAACCTCTCAACATCTTAGTTTGTTTCCTATTCTTCCTTCGTGAGTTAGTCCTTCACTTACACTCGAGCCCATCCGCTACAGCTAGTCCCACTTGTGCGTCACTCGCCGCTCCAGGAACTTCGCGCGTTTGTCTCTCTATTCCGCCCTGTGCGCGTCGTGCCAAACAGTTTAGACCCGTCTCTTCATGGCCTTGATGCGCTCTGCATCCCAAATCTCTTCGCCAATTGCCTCTCGACACTCCCGTCTCACTTTTCGTCCTCCTTCGCTGGGGCCCTGTTAGAAGGTGACCTTCAAGTAAGTGAGGACCTTTGTGACTCGGTAGAGCAAAACCTCGTCGGCGATGGGGCAGACGGTATTGCGCATGCCTGGGCAGTTTCTGGTCGCATTGTGGACAAGTTGGCTGTCATGGAACCATTTTTGACGGGCACAGCGCGTGATATCGTCCGGCGCACAGTCGGGGTACCACCTCTGCCAAGAGAGAATAGTGATGGGAACGAGGGTGTCGTAAGTATTCTGCAACGTGCGCGCGATAGACAACGTATCAATGCCTGCCGTGCCATCGTGCCTGATCACGAGAGTGACCGGGAAACCGAAAGTGACGATGAAGACACACATGCAAGGACTGCGAAGCTGCTGTTCGGGGTCGGAAAAGGTCAGATGGTATCCCAAGAGCGAACTCAAAGTTCCAAGTCACCGCCGGATAGGCGCCTACTGGTCGAGGAGGGGAGCGGTGAGAATACACCTAATCCAGAAGTATTACCTACCTTGCACGCTTCTACACCGCCGGTATCAGAGTACGGTCGCAGCAGAAATTCGCCAAGGGTACTCCCAGACGCAGAACTAATTCGGATCTCGCTTCGCAGCAGACGAAGCTAAAAAACATTATCAATATGAAGGACACGCCATGACGCATCATCCACATTCTACTGGTCGACATGACCACTTTTGACGGACCTGCAGAATATTCCTCTCACCAGGACGAAGCGCGGTTCAGTCCATCTGTACTCTTCTAACCCTGCTACGAAACGGAGCAAAGTCGAGAAGTGCCCAGATGCCTATACTGAGGAGGGCCCTTTATTGGCATCCGCCACAAGCGAGGCGGCCAGCAACCGTGGCGTATCAGTAATGGATTCTGCACCAGAGTTTGGCTGTTTTGGGGAGCGCGGTCCAGACGCCGATGGGGAGATGCGCCGGTTCCAGCGGCGTGCCTTGCGGGCGCGTAGCCGTGCAATTGAAGAAAAGCTCCGACAGGCGCTTGTAATGGAAGCGAGATAGAGTCCTGTTTGGTAAGTAGGCCAGATCACGGGAGTACGCCCGCGGCCGCGGCGCTGCGCCCACCGGGACGCTGGTGTACCAAATTTGAGCGTTGGGTGAGCCTGGGAGGGTCAATTCCGCTCTACTCAAGTACCCCACCTTCCCAACTCTATTCCCCATCTCTCGAGCTTTCCTAGTTCCGCCCGGTCCAGCTCCAGGTTTTCCTCCCAGGTGGCGCTATCATCCTTGGGGTTCTTTTATTGGCTTTCCTAATCCCAATTTTATTTACAACGTAAACCAACAAATGTACTTGGCGCCCGTTTTTGCCTCCCAATCAACACGATGTACAGACATGCGTTAGGCATGTATATGGAAAATGTCGAATGCACTTCATGGACGCCTCCCACCCTTCGCTCTTTTCTCACAACCTCTTTCATACTCCCCCAGCTCCATGGCCGAAGGCGAACTCTTCACGAGTATCAAGTCCTGGCAAGCAGGCGAACTTGTCCTCCACCACAGGCTCTCTGTTGCTTGGCGAGGTCTTACAGCATACGCTCCCGCAGAACACCACGTGTTTCCGTGCTCGACATCAAACTTACCATTTCTTCCTATCACGACTCTTGATGGGCGCGGTCGGCCTTGGACGTCTATTCTAGCAGATAAAGACGGAAAACCTGGTTTCCCGCACATAGTCCTTGTAAGACTGAGCTGGAGATAACGGCACATCTATGGGAAGGTGATCCCCTCTATCATTTCAACAGGGACCTGCCAGCAAGAATGAGGGCAGGACCCCTGTTTCAGGAGTCGGGATCGAGCTCGGAGCGCGAAAAAGCTATAGAAAATTTGCAGGGACATTGGTCGAGTTGACGAGGGTAGGCCAGACGGGAGTGAAGCTTAGATTAAGGGTGAATCAAGCCTTCAGGTACGTGCGGAGCAAACGTGGCCTTGAGGTCGAACTCACCATATCCTCTTTAATGAACAGGCGCTGCCGAAATACATGACTATTCGAGACCTTGTACCCCATCCGGAACCAAAGCCCATCGTGGCTTTTAGCGAGTCGGACCTCCGAGGACCTCTTCCCGACAACGTCATCCCTATATCCAGGATGCGGATACCGTCTTTCTGGGCGCATCATACGCCCCTGATATGGACACGCAGGCGCCTTTGCACGTCGAGACCAACATCCGTGGCGGTCGTTCTGGCTTTGTTCGCGTCTCACCGTCTGACGGCCGCACAATCTTTCTGCCTGACTTCTCTGGTACGCACCACCTCCACGTGCAAGCTTTTTTTCACCACTGAGGTAATAACGATCGAGCTTTCCGTAGGAAATCGGCTGATTACGTCAATCGGAAATAATGAGGCAGCTAGTGGCACGCTTTTGGCAGCGCTTACTATCATGTCCTTCACCACAGGCGACGTCCTATATGTTACTGGGAATGCACGGAGGCTCATTGGTAGTGAAGCGCGCACCATTATGCCCCAGCAGAACGTGGTGACAGCTCTTGAAGCCACCGGCGTCGTGCTGGTGTGCGATGCTCTTCCCATTCGTGAGCGTGTTGGGAGCGTGCCTTTGCGGAGTATTTATAGCCCGCCGGTCAAGCTCCTAGCGGAGGAGCTCAAGGCATCATCGCCACAGCTAAAAGTCGGCGCCCAGGTCCGCCTAGTTCGTGTACATGTGCACAGTATCGATCTCGCTACATTCGAGTGGGAACTTCCTCCAGAGCACGAGGGTGTATGTATTCAGCCCGGCCAAGCTGCAGTGCTCGACCTGGCGCCATTCTCGGATGCCCCTGAGTACGCCCAGGTTGCGCCGGAGCTCCCACGTGCCGTACATGACGACCGTGTGCGCACGTGGACCGTCTCGAGCGCGCACACCTCTTTGACGCGCTCCTTCGAGCTCACGATACGACACAAGCAGGGTGGGCTGATGTCCGGTGCTCTCTTTCTCATCGCTCAACACCAACACCAAAAGCGACAAGGCACACGCGAGGATGGGTGTGGGGACAGTAAAGAATACGGCTCACTCCACGCGGGACTTATAGGCTTCGCCGGCGCATTTGTACTGCCACCCCCGCCGTCCCGCAGGCTTCTGTGGGCGGCTGGCGGGGTGGGCGTAACTCGTTTTCTGGCGATGCTCGGCGCGCTCTCGCAAGCGGGCGAGGCAGCGGACGTCGTACTTGTCCTGTCGACTCGTGACCCGGACGTGCTGTTCCCACTTGTGCGCGCGGCGCTTGGGATACCCCACCGCCTGGGCTTCACCTGCGCCTCGACGTGTTCACGACGCGGCCTGTGCAGGCACAAGAGTTGATGAAATATTCTACGGAGACGGAGATGGACTCCCCTGGGCTACACGTGCAGATTTATTCAGGACGTATCACAACGGCACATTGGATCACAGTATCTCATATCGAGGAGAGGGAAGTGTTTGTGTGTGGACCAGGCACCTTTGAGGATGCAATGGTTGAGAGCTTGCAATCCGTAGGAGCAAAGGTTGGGATCGTGCACAGAGAACTGTTTGAGTTATGAGATAAGGTTCCGACAATGATCGGGGAACGAAACACCATAGACATGTCTTATGCAACTTCTCTTTACTTCTATGCTCGATGTGCAGTACAGTACACGATACGTTTTGTTTCTGCTGGAAACTTCACAGACAAAGACTGAGAGTAGATCATTCAGACATCGGTGTAGTTCTGCAGCAAACAAGCACACTTTATCGTAAATCACTCTAACAGTAAATAAGTTGAACCAGCGGGCTATACTGGATTTCAGAAATTTTCGTTGCCTTTTTCTGAACGAGTTTCTGGAAGTCTCTCTTTATCTTCAGTCGAGTGGGACACTCTATCATCCTCCTCGAACGCGGTCCTCTGTTGCTCAAAGTTCGATCCATGATTCCTGTACCGGAAAGGGGCACAAATCAGTGTTCCCAGTTCGAATGTAAAAAGTGAGTACGAAACGCACTCCGGCCCGATAGTGGTGATGAAAATGACAAAGGCAGCGATGGTACCAAGGAGAATGCCTTGCACCTTCGCATAGTCAGGGACGACCTTCAACTTCCCGTCCTGAATGATCGTAGTTTTCATGTGGTCCCCGCCTATGGCCTCGATCTGCGCAGATGCTGCTGATATCATCTATCAGAACAAAAAGAGTCGTTGATCAACCATAGACAAGCCGCATTGTAGAGTAGAGCCACATACGTTTCCGAGTTGGTATGCAACACCGGGGAAGGTAGCACGGAATCCGGGTGGGCTCATCTCGGCGAGCTGTATGGGGATCACACCCCACGCACCCTGTACGCCAAATTGCACGCAGAAAGCGCCAGCTGCAAGCATCCCAAAGCCAGACGGAAGAATCCAGAGCGGAATGAAAACACCGCTTAACAAAACAAACAAAATAATCGTGAGCCGGCGGCCGATATACTGCGAAATTGAACCTGCAATGGCCCCGCCGCTGTAGAAAGAAGAGGAAATGAATATGCATGCAGAAGGAAATCAGGAATGAGAGCCTAACGTGATGGCTCCGCAATTTCCGATGATTGTCGCGACGATCGAATGGTAGTTGTCAAAACCCTTGCTCGTCTTGAGGTAGGTGGGGTACAGATCCTGAGAACCATGCGAAAGGAAGTTGAAACCTGTCGCACATTTTAGTCCTTTCCACGTCCTCCGGCGTCTGCACACCAACGTACCAGCCATGAGTAGTACCGCATACACGCACAGTCCCCAGTGCGTTTTGAGCATCGTTCGTACTTGATGGATGAATACCTTGGTCTTCTTCCCAGTAGTACCGCCAAGTGCGCGCTCTTGCTCTTTCGCACGGAGAAACACCTCGCTTTCTGGAGTAAAAGCCCGAATAGTTGCTGCCAAGGCGGAAATCCCTGAAGTTGTCCAAAACAGCGCCCGCCAGGTATAGCGGGTATGCGGAACAACATACAGGTTCAGGATGGCAGATATGAGGTAGCCGATGGCGTATCCTTGCTGCAGCACGCCCGATCCAAGCCCACGTGCTTCCACTGGGAGATTCTCGAGTGCGGTGGACGAAGCCAAGCCCCAAACACCACCCATCGCGATGCCGAAGAGAGTCCGCACGGCAAGGAACTGATGGAAGGTCTGGACAAAGCTGGTTCCCAACTGAACTGTAGAGCAAAGGAGGAGATTTGCTACAAGTGGCCACTTCCTACCAAAGCGATCAGAGAGGACGCCGAAGAGGATCTGCAACGACAAGGATCTTCAGTACTAATCCGAATTTGTTATAGAATTAGACAATAGGGTCATCGAAAGAAGGTCACTTGACCAACGAAAGATACCAGCCAACCTTGAGCAAAAGCGGGAGTGTACTTACAGCACCGATTGATCGGACGAGGAGGGTCAAAGTTATGGCCGTGGTCTGAAGTTATCAGGGACTCAGAGGTGACGAGTGAGAAACTTAATCGTAACGCACGATGGAAGCAGCCTCAGCTTTGTGGAATTGTTGTTGCAGGCGCGTGACGCTGAGAGCAACATTGAAAAAGTCGATTGCGTCGCAGGTCCAGGCAAGCCATCTACTGCCAGTGTCAGCTTCTGCAAGAAGGGGCGCGATACGAAATATCGTACCCGGTCAAAAACTGTGCCCATTGGATGCCAGTAAGTGAGAGTAGGACCTCCGAAAGAGGCCTACGATCCGCATCGCGGGCTTGACGACGCGGGACGAGATTACGGATGAAGAAAGACGCCATACAAGGAATACAAATGGGGGAAAGAGAGAAGCCACTGGCAAGCGGGGTCCTGCAGCAGAGGTATCTCTCCTTATATACGCATAGACGCAAGTCAGTTGGGCTCGATGTGCTGGAGAAATTTCTCGAGGCAGGGGGTTCGCAAAACCCGCGGCTGTTCGTTCCTTGCAGTATTCCTCTATTCTGCGCAGGATTCTGCGGCCGAACTGGGTCAGACTTGAAGTCACCACAACTCAATTGGGGACTCGGAATTCGGAAAGGACGAAGATATCAGGCACAAACCCATTGAGACGGTTCAATGAGATGTCAGCTTCCAGACGAGTCCATACAAGACAAACTTGGTTGCCAACAGGTTTCTCCGGCGGATGCGAGCGGTAAAATCTTGCGACCGCGGGTAATCGTCATCGGGTGTCACCACTCGGGGCTGCGCTTTAAATAGAAAAAAAAATAAAAAAGTCTTAGCAGTAAGCTCGGTCCAATACCGAGGGACCACGGTTGACCTTCTACCAGGAGTAGTGGATCGGTGACATAGGTGTCATTGAAAGGTCAGCGTTCAGAGGTACATCTTAGAAAAGGAATCTCACCAGATACTATCAATCTCAGGTCGATGACCATGCTCGTTTCCGCCTAGGTTTCCGCGCCACATTTGGCCAGTTTGAGGTATAATAGCGAGAGCTCCCCGGGCATCTCTGGATCCACCTCGCTTGGAAGGCTTGGTGGTAAATGGTAATGAGACGGATAAGGTCTAGACAACCATGACGAGCGTCACGAGCTACTGACGAGCCGGGGCCCCATAATCAAAAGGATATAGTGAGTATGGCATGAGCTGGCATATTGCTGTATTGATCCATTTGCATACATATCAGGCGGAGTGATGTGCTAGCCTAGTAGAAAATGGGTGAGTCCGGTACTAGCGGAACTTCAGGCTTGGAAAATAAAAACAATAGGACATAAAAATGCTTTCAAAAAACTTGGGGAATAAATGCGGTCAAGGTGCTACACCACAAAGGGGCATGCAGGACGCAGAGGTTGGTACGTTGTGTGCGGAAAGACCCTGAGTGACAAGGCATTAGGCTAGTCTCGGCTCCAGACGTTCTATAATCTGAGATTAAACCTGAGAATAAATCGGACTGTGAAAAATGTAAGACTTGAGTGATTACTATCCCTAACCCACTCTTCGGACACCACCCACTTGTCGGACACTTCGAATATCTCGCTCATTTCTTATTCAATCACTGCCAAATTAAAGATACGCCATCTGGTACTACTTCTGAACATGCTCCAGGTATTTTCTGAAACATAATACTGTTGTGTCGACAAAAATGAAAGTTGGCTGTTTGTCACTCTTGCCCGTGTCGGGGTTTGATTAAGTAAGTTGAGTGCCTTCCAAAAGCGGCCAAGAAAGTGGCTGATGACATCGATGACTGACATGGCCGCACGCATAGTACGCTTGACTGTACGAGAAAACATTCGAACAACCAAGATTCGCATTTAAATGACCCCAATTGCGAGTTTTTCATTCAAGAAACAATTGCGGTCGTTGCAGATGTTACCACAAGTGTTACCGAGGATGTTACATCGTAATTTTAATACACTTTAGCCATATTTTAAGTACAATACATTCCAGTAGTACCATAGCTGACACCAGAGGTTGATATAGTTGTGTTGCTGTAATTCCTCTCGCAGTACATGGAGCAGGCATGACGGAGCGTCCGAGCTTGAGGCCAGGCTGAGTTTCAATATAGGGTGTGACAATGTGTGACTGTCCGAGAAGTGGGTGGTGTCCGAAGAGTGGGTTAGGGATAGTATAGAACGTCTGGTGAACTTCGACCGGGCGGGTGTAGGTCATCCATCACGTGATACAGACACACCCAACTTTCATGCGTTTTGATATAACACCTGTCTAAATAAAACACGACTCTGATCAAATCTCTCTTATTTCATCTTAGTAAATAATAATACAAGTACAATATATACAAACTAAAGAAAGGAGCCCTCTGCTCGTGTTTGAGGTGAGCGGTGTAGCGACACAGATGCGGGCACATGGCATGGGGGCATCGTTGCAGAGAAGAGGCTGGGGAATTGACCCAACGTGCAAGGGGTGTGGGAATTGACATAGAGGCAGGGGCACAAGGATGGGGTGCAGACACAGGGTGAGAGACACAACGCAGGGTGAGGGATGTGGCAGAGGTGATGGGGTGCAGATGTAAGACTCGGAAGAGACGCAGATGCCAGTTGGATGTGACAACGTAAAAACGCAGGTGCCCCTCCATCTCACATTTGGGGAAATGGAGGAGGTAACGCATCGTTGAATGTGTCAGCTCTTGGGGTGAGGGTTAGGCCTGTTAGGAGTTGAGGCGAGGGGTGAGCGCAGGCACCATCAAGTATGGTCAGGAGAGTTTCAGGAGAGTTGGGGCACGTCTGCATCATGTGATGGATGATCTACACCTGCATGGTTGAAACTCACCAGACATTCCCATGTCCCTCCTGCAGCTGTTTTTCACACTCTGACTTCCAAATTAGGATCCGGCATCCAAATTGGGACATGGGAATGTCTGAGAACGAGACTAGCATTAGGCTGGAGTTGTCACTAGAAACAATTGACCTAAACTAGGGACGCAGCAAAGGCCGACTGTGCACACCATGCAGTCAAGGGCTTGGAGCTCACTTGGGAGCTCCTCTGAAGGCCGGCGGTTTGGCCCAGGCCTGGAGCTAACTGGGATGGCTGAGAGGGAAATAGAAGAAGGACTGAGATGAAATGAGACGAAATGGGGGAGGGACATGGCCCTCCTGTGAATTCTTCCGAGCTTAGCCTAGCTAGTGTAAAACTATCTACATTACAACCTAATATACTCTGTCTACTGGCCCATGCGTTCTACCTATCCTAACTTTCATTCCTGATTGCTTGAGGGTGCCCTGTGTTGGCCAATCTGGCTGCATTGTATGATTTTCACGCGCCTCCTCACACGCTTGCTCCTGGTCCGAGTCTTGCTGTTTGACATCCATTGCTATCCCTTGTTGTGAGGTTGACATGGCAGCACTAAACACTGTTGGGGGCGTGCTGTGTTCATTGTCTGAGGTGCCCGCATGTGCCAAGCACAGGTTATTGAGGGTCATGCCAGTTGCAGTTAAGTAATATGCATTTATGAGGGTGAGGGGTAGATCATTGACTGTAAGTTGACCTAACAAAATGTGTGTGACAACTAAGAGATGACAAACACCTCAGTCGTATAGAAGAAAAAGAAGGACTTTGATTTCACCTACAAGATGATGAACACTACGACGAATCTTTTAGCGGTGATACATGCACATATTATCAAAGTATACTCACTCTCAGTCGTATAGAAGAAAAAGAAGGACTGAGGGTGACATGTCTAGAATCTTAGTCTTTTATACTACACGCTGCTCACATGTCTAAAGGGCAGAGTACTGTGACCTGAATTTCAACAGCGTGACATTATGATAATCGCAGGACTTTCGAGGGCGACCGGAGATTAGCGAAAATTAATTAGTCTTTTATCGATGAAGGGTCTGGGATCTCGAACAGTTGGACTATAAAGTGATGCCATGCCAAAGAATCGATCACAGCCAACCGGAGCCAAATTGTCAATGCCTTTTCGTAAGACTCCTGCGGTTTTTTTTAGTTTTCATGGACGGCGCTTCACCGGCGCCATCCAACTTGCGCTTTAGTCCTGCAGCATTTGACGTCTTGACGCTGACGACCGTCGACTGGACACGCCCACTCCGAATTTGTGCCTCAGCAGTAGACCAGTCTGCTGATGCATCGTCAATGGCATACCTAGGGTAGGTAAGACACTGGTGAGCTGATGCGCATCAGAGGCAGCTGTGGAGAGCGGAGGATACAGAAAAAAGGTAGGTCACTTACAGTGAGAGGTCGAGCGAGTCGATGATCGCACGCTGCTTTTCCTGGAGTACGGTAGTAGCCTCGTCGCCGGCCGCATCTAGTTCCGCTTCCATGCTCTTCAGCCCGCGTTCCGCACCTGCGACTAGAGATACTATGGAGCCTGTTCCGTCCTGGGATACCTGTGCAGATGCAGGGATGGTGGCGCTAACCGCAGCCCTTCGTATCTCCTGCAGGTTACCCGAGATCTTACGGATAAGCTTCACAAACAGTGCGAGTGCCTGTGAAACCGGGAGCTGGAGTTCCGCCTTTGCCAGCGTCATTGCATAAACCCTGATAATATTGAGTGTGGGCTTACCTCCACCGCTTCTACGCTTTTCCGTTGTAGTCCCATGCCAAGTAGCAAACTACTCTGTATCGCACTAAGACGCACTCCTTCTCCAAGGCGTTTCTCGAAATAAAGCATGGCCACCGTCGGTAACAAGTCAAGTATAATGTGGTAGTCAAGCAAATTTTGAGCATATGATTCGAGGCGTTTAAGGTCAAAGGGAGTGAACAGGAGCGACAGTTCCTGAGAGGTCAGAGCTAGGTCACAGGACGTCAAGACACAAAAGAGTGAGAGCGGTGTAAATAATAAACCTGGTTTGCTGTCAGGATCGAGATATTTGATCCCGGCATTAGCTGCTTCCAGAACGCTAAGCCCCATTATACCGTTAAATTCCCGGAACTTGAATGATAGAAGGGTGAGAAACCGCCTTCGGAAGTCTATCAGAAGATACCATTATTACTAGCGCAGCATAATAGTGTATGAACCTGCCTTTGGAAAACTCCCCTAGCCACCCAAGTTCTTCATCTGTTGAAGATCGGAGCCCACGGACCATAACGATCGTGTGTTCGCCTGTAAGTTCGCTCTGTGTCTGACGAATGTACACTGGGACGTAGCCCGCGCGCTTCCAGAACCTGTAAGAGATGTCAGGGAAAGTTGATATTTCAATTCCTGACAAGCGGACCGAAGAAGCTGCGACGTTAACCCATACGACACACCGAGGTAGTCGAGGTTCTCAGGTTTACGTTCTGTAAGCCTTTGCAAGAGGGGAGGCATCGCAGTTGCTGGTCTGACGGTAGGATGGTCGGTGAGAAGGGTAGTGGACTAATCAAAGGTAAGCTTCGGTGGGAGGTAGTAGCATGGATTTTGACATACCTCGCGTATCGTCGCGCTGTCAGAATAAGGGATATCTGCCTCAGCAGACTCATCTAAATTGAAATATTCGCCAGAGTAATACGCATTTAGCGCATTTAGCGCCCGTGCGCCGTACCCCATCTACGTTTCCACATAAACTTCGGCATACATCGAAGTCCAAGGCACGTACACTCAAATAGTCTGGATGCGTCGCGATACGCACAATACGGGCTCCGCTCATCATGGCAAACTTGCCCTCTTGGAACTGCTGTGCGACTAGCCACGGAATGAGATCGCCCCCTGCACGTAACCCGCGCTGTAGCCCGTCAAGTATGGCTTGCTTGCTGATATTTCCCTCTAATGCGACCTGCAATACAACGAGCGGTTCAGGGAGGTGTGTCTCGTCATTTGTGATAGGCGGCAGCAGCACAAACAAGTGATGTGCTGGCGCGTCAGACATCAGCTGGAGGTCATTCGGCTGGTTCTTATAGTGGGACGCGACGTAAAGGGCCATCATGCGTTGCAGGAATGCCTCGCCAGCTGGGTGATAAGAAAAAAGTGTATCACGCGAGACATAGAAGAGCTCGCATTGCGATGGGTGCGGTGTGCCATGCAGCGCAGAACGAGGAGAAATCGTTGCATCAAGACAAAGGAGCGCGTTGAGCCACTGTTCAACCTTGTCGCCGGCGCTATAGCGGATCGGGGTGTCGAGCTTCACTTCACGTAGAGTTCGAACCTTTGGAAAAGCGGTGTATAGGGGTTTTTTGGTCGACGGTCCAGCGACTGCGTCCTCCTTGATTTCATTCGAGAGTGAAGGCCGAGTTGACTCACGAAGTTGTTGAATGAGTTTGAGGGAGAGTGACCGTCCGGTGCCTTCGTAACCGTTAATGGTGGATGCTAAGAAGACGAGGTACGGTCCAATAAGATTCCGAACGAGGGGCAGTGGGATAGCAGCCGCTTCATCGACGATGACCAACTCAGCTTGGCCGAGAACATGGGCATCTTGGGGTTGGATATACTAACATGAGACTGTGAGTACGCCGTTGGTTTATCACCAAAAATGGAGATACCTGGATGGTCTGTCGGTGTCCTCGGAAAACATTAACGCGCACAATGGCCTTGTTAAAGTCAGGGTTTGTGCTCTGTGCGATGTCATAGTCAAGGTGCTCCTCGTACCCCAACGCATCCATACCCTTGAAGACGAATTCGAAGAGGGTATTTAGATTTTCTGGGCTAGGACTGGTAACAAAAATGTTGGAATAGCCATGCGCAATTGCTGCGGCAATAGCCAAACCAAGAGCAGCAGATTTTCCGCGGCCGCGCCCGGCTGTCAATGTCACGGTCGAGCTGAGCGCCTTCTCCGCGATAGCATCTGTGAATGTGAGAACTGCTTGCGCCTGATCAACCGTCTTGGCAAGCTTGACGAGGTCGCCAACCGGCTTGGTATCTGTCAATGTCTCCTTCAGTTCCTTCAGCTCTGACTCCTCTGTTTTCTTTCTACGTTCCTCCTTGACAGGGGTGATATCCTTTCCGCGAGATATGGGAAGCACGTTGAGTTCATCGTCAAGGACTAGACAATCATCGCAGGAACTGAGGGAAAGAATAAAACGCTCATTGAAACGAGCAACGACGTCATGTTGTGATGATGTTCGATAGCGTGCGTGCACGTCCTGTTCAGTATCAGTGTCTGAACGACCAGCCGTTGGTTGATTCTCACCATAGTCATCGTGTATAGCTGTCTCAGAGACGTCATGGTCTTTAGCAAGAGTATAACGAGCCCACCACCTTCCACGGTCTCGATTGTCCGCGCGAGTAGGTTCGGCGTGATCGCCTCGAAATCTTGCAGGACCAACATTCCGAAGGTGTTTCCGAGAATCTTCTCGGATTCCTTGTAGTAGCTATGGGAATTGAGGGCTAATTGAGGTCACAGTGCTCGAGAGAATATTACTGGTACACACGTGTAGCGGATGTCGGTAACCGTTATGAAGATCTCGAATGGGTCGTGCTCGTTCGCTTCCCTAATACCGCGTTTTACGTCTCTCTTTATTTTTGCCTCACGTTTTTTCGGTGACTGGGAGAGAAGGTCAAAATTGCTGTTGACGGCCCAGAAAGAACGCACCTCGTAAATCCAAGCTCTTTCTTGTAACACCAAAGTACGTTAGGACGTGCGGAGACGCGTGCTTGAGAGAGCAGAAAATGAAGGTTGACAACCTGATCTCTCCCCTTGTCCCCGACGAGGACTATGAAGGAACGATGGTCCTGTTTGACATTATTGTCGATGAGAATCGGAATACGCTGGTCAAGCTGCTTCCGCATGCAGAGGGAATTGCTGGACGAGGCAATGGACGAGGAGGTCAAAAAATCCTGATGGGGTTGGATATAGATATGATAACCACGTGGTTATCTGCATTGCTTCGCCCTCACGCCTCATGACCTAACCCTTCTCCCAAACGCACTCCGCATCGATACAAGGTGCATCGGACGCCATCAAGTCGTCACATACGCAAGCCACTGTTGATCTTTGCCGTGCACCGTCTCCAAGCCTCAGGGCAGTCAATGACAGAGCTTGACACTCCTCTGTTCATCCCACCTGAGGACGAGGGATTCTTTTTAAAACAAGACTTAGAAGAAGGGGTTGCTGCGACTCAGCTTCTCCACTCGCCACCGCGAAAACGCTCGCGTAATCTATTCGAGAAATCCGAGTTTATGAAGATTCCTCAATGCCAAGTATCACAGATCGTCCGTGACGAGGACTACTATCTTTCTGACGGGAGCTGCATCATACTGGTGGAAAATACGCTGTTTAATGTGCGTCCACTTATTTCGTTGCACAGCCGTAATTGACCCTACTCCTCGTAGGTACACCGGACCATGCTATCGAAGGATTCCTCTTCCTTCGGCTCCATGTTCTCGTTGCCTCAAGGAGACAAACCAGCTGAAGGCCAGTCAGATGACAATCCAGTCATTCTCGCGGGAGATTCTGTGTCCCAGTTTCGGAACTTCCTCTGGGCGCTATATGCCTTGTGAGTTGGATCGGCTTGCCCTCACCCACCTTCCGTAGCTAAACTACGAAGACCACACGAACTCCTGCAGGTTCATTCCAATCTGGCCAACCTCACTCGCCTTATCGACATTGCCAGTATCTCGAATAAGTACTCATTCAAATCCCTTGAAACGTGGTCGTTAGATGTCATCGTGGATACGGTCACCCGCAGGGGTTCCTCCTCCCCTCAATTCCCTTTAGCTGGTCTATGTCATGCACCCACCTCACCTACACAGACGTACACTCTCCCTGCGCAGCTTACAAACAATGAGCAGATCGTGGCGCTTGTGCGTCTCGCGCAAATGTGCCAACACGAGCGACTGCTCAATACGATGGTGGAGTCGCTGCGCAGACACATGGTTGTCTCGCCGCAGAATGCTTACATGGCAATGACGCTCGCGGACGAGCTTGATCTGCGTGTTCTACGCGGAGCTGCATACCTTGAGGTGATGCAGAAGGCTGTCGTTGTCGTGCGGCGGCCAGGATCAGGGCACGTGGAAGGGGAACTCGATGCGGATGGTCGACTTGTTGTCTCAGCAACGCAGCAGATGCGGTTACTGTCGGGCTACTATCGCCTCACGATGGCATGGGAGCAACTTCGCACGGTGCCTCCGAATTTCGACCACGCACCATCGTGCGGTGTGAACTGGCACCAGAGTGGGTGCATGCAATCATGGCAAGAATTCTGGCGCGAGAAGTCGAAGAGCGAGACTGTACTTGCACTAGGACTTGCGGATGTGCTCGGTCGCCTGCGTGCCGTGCTGAAGGAGTTTGACAAGTGGGGGAGTGCAACATACATGCACCATGATTGTCGCATGCTGGCGCGGCGTGCGATTAACGAGAAGCTGAAAGCGGCGCAGGATGCCCTGCCGGACTTGTTCTCGGATATGGATTAATGAAAATGTATGGGTACGTGATTGTACGCTTCGAATCCTGCATCTACGTATATATATTACCTTGTGAGCCAACAATTACCTCGTGAGCCGACAATTACTGTACAGTACCGCGTGAGGCCAACATGTACGGTATCAGATCAAGACACGTCAACGTCAACAAATATTCACAAAGAACGCGACCGCGTTTAACCTTAACCTCAGGCTCTCAAGTGAGATCCCTGTATCGTCACCTCTTTTTCAATCTTTATCTGGGATTCACACATCCAATATCAGTTAAAACATGGTCCTTAACTTAACGCGCTTCATTGTGAATACTCAGGGCTGCGATAATATGGGCACAATTTGACCGTTGAGCGTTCGTAAACATGCGAAAACACTCGGCGCTTAGTCACGACCACTAATTTATAACTGTTCGCGTTTCTCTCACATCACCACCTTTGTCCTAAACCTTCATCGTTTCTGATTTTTTCTCTACTTGTGCATTTTATACGTTGTCACACGTCAACTCCATGGCTTCTTTTGTATACAAGCGAGGTGAGTTTCCAGACGCGTCATGCACCCACCATCTCCTCACTGACATCGCCGCGCGTAGATGGGTATGTGGTGCCTGTGTAACGTGTCCACGACCAAGCATAACCAACTTTACATGTACCTTTTTTAGGCGGAAGGAACGCGTCCAATTTGATAAGGTGCGTACATGGCGCGGCGCGTCTCACTTACATCCCTATTAACAAAGCGTAGATCACTGCTCGTATCAACAAGCTTTGCTATGGCTTAGACATGAATCATGTCAATCCTATCGAGTATGCCCCTTGCTGTGCTGGCTGAAATTTTACTTACTGTCGCATAGAGTTGCACAGAAAGTCATCCAAGGCGTTTATCATGGTGTCACCACAACTGAACTTGATGCAAGTCATTCCTTTTTTTTCTTTGATCTCCGATACTATTTTACATGCTGACTGATGTTGCGCAGAACCTCGCCGCCGAGACGGCCGCATACTTGACGACAAAACATCCTGATTATGCTATCCTCGCGGCTCGTATTGCTGTGTCCAACCTCCACAAAGAGACGAAGAAGAACTTTTCTCATGTCATCAGAGATCTGTATAACTATGGTCTGTTCTCTTTGGAAGGGTCCTTTTTATAATACCTGATGGCCTTTTTCTAGTTAACCAGAAGACCGGACGATCTGCCAGCATGATCTCGAAGGAGACGTATGATGTGGTGATGTCTAATGCTGAGACTTTAGACTCCGCAGTCATCTATGAACGTGACTTCCAGTACAACTTGTAAGTCCTGCTACTGCATGCATAAGGGCACCTTCTAACATCAAGTTGTTAGTTTTGGTTTTAAAACCCTCGAGCGTTCCTACCTATTACGCATCAATGGACGGGTAGCAGAGCGCCCTCAGCATCTCATCATGCGTGTCGCGGTTGGCATACACGGCTCTGACATCGAAAGAGTTCTCCAGACATACAACCTCATGTCTGAGCGTTATTTCACTCACGCTTCGCCAACACTCTTTAGTGCCGGCACTCCAAATGCTCAAATGTCATCATGCTTCTTGATTGCTATGAAGGACGACTCGATTGAAGGCATCTATGATACTCTTAAACAATGTGCGATGATTAGCAAGTCAGCTGGAGGTATCGGTCTTAGTATTCACAATATCCGTTCTACCGGGTGGTGGCTCTTTTTCCACCCGCTCCAGAGCCGTATCGTGCTAATAGATGATCTCTAGTGCTTACATTGCAGGTACAAATGGATACTCGAATGGCATCGTACCCATGCTTCGCGCATTTGACGCTACTGCGCGCTACGTTGATCAGGGTGGCAATAAACGTCCCGGGGCTTTCGCTATATATCTCGAGCCGTGGCACTCCGATATATTTGAATTATTGATCTGCGTAAAAACCATGGCAAAGAGGAGGTTAGGGCTCGCGACCTCTTCTATGCGTTATGGATACCCGACCTTTTGTGAGTACCTGCCCATGAATGCATTTTCGGACCTTGCTGATGGTTTTTATAGCATGAATCGTGTTGAGGCCAATGCAGAATGGTCGCTCTTCTCTCCCGACGAGGCACCTGGTTTGCATGAAACCTACGGCACGGAATTCGAGGAGTTGTATGAGCGTTATGAGTCTGAGGGACGCGCTCGCAAGACTATACCTGCTCAGAAGCTGTGGTATGCCATTTTGGATGCGCAAATTGAAACTGGTGGCCCATTCATGTGTTACAAAGACCACGCCAACCGTAGGTCCTGGAACAAATTTTCATGTTCATAACTAATTTGGTTCTAGGAAAATCTAACCAGAAAACCTCGGCACCATCAGGTCGTCCAACCTCTGCACAGAGATAATGGAATACTCTCCCCAGATGAGACTGCCGTGTGCAATCTTGCCTCTATTGCTCTCCCTTCCTTCATCCGAGGGAAAAGGTACGATTTTCAAAGTTGCATGATGTCGCCAAGGTTGTCGCATTCAATCTGAACCGCGTCATCGACGCCAACTACTATCCTGTTCAGAGGCGCGCCGATCGAATATGCGTCATCGCCCGATTGGCCTTGGCGTTCAGGGTCTCGCTGACACCTTTATGGTCCTGCGAATTCCTTTCGACTCCCCTGAAGCACGTTTACTCAATCAGCAGATATTCGAGACTATCTATCATGCTGCGGTGGAGGCGAGCTGTGAGATGGCAGAAGCGCAGGGCACGTATGAAACGTATGAGGGTAGCCCCGCATCGCAGGGACAGTTGCAGTATGATCTGTGGAATGTTACGCCCACCGAGTTGTGGGACTGGGCTGCTCTGAAAGAGAAGGTCGCCAAACATGGCTTGCGCAATTCCCTCCTCGTCGCTCCAATGCCGACTGCGTCGACAAGCCAGATTTTAGGTTTCAACGAATGCTTTGAGCCATACACAAGGTGAGCTTCTCTCTCCTGGTGCGTTGGCTGTGATCTAATGTCGATTGCAGTAACATCTACACGCGCCGTGTCCTTGCTGGCGAGTTCCAGGTCGTATGCCCATGGCTTCTACGCGAGCTCGTCGACCTCAAGCTTTGGAACGATGACATGAAGAACAGAATAATAGCCAACAATGGCTCGGTTCAGGCAATTCCAGAGATTCCTACAGACGTCAAGGCGATCTACAAGACGTATGGGAGATCTCGCAGAAGAAGGTGCTCGACCTGGCAGCAGACCGTGGCGCATTCATCTGTCAAAGTCAAAGCCTTAACGTACATCTGCAGGCGCCGACGGCCGGTCAGCTGACAAGTATGCATTTCTATGGCTGGAAGCGCGGCCTCAAGACTGGCATGTACTACCTGCGCACGCGCCCCGCCGCACAAGCAATTCAATTCACACTCGACCACTCGCTTGTTTCGCAAGTCAAGCAACAGAAGGAGCAGCAGGAAGCTCAGCCTATTACGAAGCCCCCTGTCCCTTCGGTCCATCGTCATCGTATACATCAACTTCTGCACCCGCGACGGCAATCTCCAGTAGTTCGGCTCCCGCGTCGCCACAGTACCCACTGACTCCCGCCGACTCGCATGACGATGCTTTGGCGGGACTTGACGAAGTACAGCGACGCGCCGCTGAGAAGGACCCTGAGTTTGCGGAGGCTATACTGCGCAAAAAGGCTCGTGATTAGAAGAGGCGAAGCTAGCGTGTTCACTTGATAACAAGGAAGCATGTGTGATGTGCTCTGGCTGAGCGGGGCCCGTAGTTCTTCCTCGCTGGCGAACCTTATCATGACTGTATTTTTGTATCGCCCTTGCATACCTTGTTTTTGTGTCTTTTATAGTACATCATCTATCTGTTTTCGGAGTTTCCCAACGTTCTGTCTCTGTACTATCTTGAAGTCCATGTCTGATGTTTACTGTAATAAGTGTTCCCAGCAGCCAGTTGGGTTGGAGGATTCGACTTGGCAAATATACCCACTACAGTATATAACCCCAATGTTCTGGGTCCAACTCGGCCTCCACGGCCACGACTAAAGTGGTTGGGGTGAATTTGAAATTGTTCCCAGGCCTCCATCAATGGCGACGACAGAACCTGACAAGACTAGTGAGGATGGACACGAGTGGGGACGTGTTCTGTGGAGACTACAACCATTCCCTGACAACTACGTCCCACCGACGTTCCTTGCGGGTCTATCCAAGAACCGTAATTCATGCTTTAAATAATTTTCACGGATTGCTAAATCCTTACTTCTCTCGCAGCCAATGTGCTCCCATATCGATTCGGGCCACTAATGCTGGGCGCATGCACTATCTCCCAGCACCTCTCCGTCATCTTCGTCTTTCTGGCCGTCTTTACTCGCCTACTCGACCATACGCTCGACCCGCGTCTATTAGTTCTCCTCTCTAGCGCGACATTTGTGGTTGGATGTATTATCTGGGAAACCATGGAACACTTCAGGGGAGATGTGCAGGGAGCGCTCCATCCGATCGTCGTACGTTGCGCTAAGTTTGTGTTGCCACTGGTTTAATAACTGGTCCGATGTTGGTTTGGCGCCCAAGGTGCACGCACGGTCAAGGCGTCCCTGCTCATCTTCCTCGCACTCATAGCCCTTGCTCCCATCCTCCGGACTCTCACGGCGCCCACGTCCACCGACTCGATCTCGGCCCTCACGACGGCACTCTTCCTCGTACACGCTGCGCTCGCGGATTACTCGTACGCTGCGTCTCCGGTCCAACGCGAGCGGTGCGTGTTTCTTTCTCCTTTTTTGACGCTGATAAGTACGACCCACCTGGTTGGAAAAGGCTGACCTCAGTGCTCTCGATCAACGCTGCAATTTCGGCCGCAGTTGTGCTGCCTCGCGCCTCCACGACGATCTGGCCGTCTTTGCGCTGATGCTGTTCTCTGTGGAAGCCTTTGCGCTCTTCCCAATATTTCGGCGTCGCATCCAGGTGTGTCCCATCCTTACTTGTGTCATGCCTATGTTTACTCATACGTGGACTGCAGTCGATGCCTGCTCCGGTTCAATCCCTTGTTACGCTACTATGGGGTTGGCAGCTCTGGCGGCACCATTACCCATGCTTTGTGAGGCCGTCTTGATGAGCGTGACATTTGGAGCACCCTGTGTTTTGATGTGGGCACAGCAGTACAAATAGTGAGTTTGACATTTTTTTGGCAACAGATTACTGAAAAAAATTTGTAGTGAGATTCGCGGACCTTGGGACGCAGCAACGCCACGTGGAATT
The DNA here is from genome assembly GCA_022376525.1 of Russula vinacea. Lineage (NCBI taxonomy): Eukaryota > Fungi > Basidiomycota > Agaricomycetes > Russulales > Russulaceae > Russula > Russula vinacea. The sequence continues at coordinate 41,773 of WTXL01000058.1, forward strand.
GAGCGGGTAGAGAGTGGCTAAACCTTCTTGTACAGTACCTCTGATCGTCCCAATCGAGCATGTCCTTGTCTAAACTGTGTTCCCCACCGGACCGGAGCTTCTTCGTCCGCGGTACAAAACTCAAGGTTGTTCCTTTCTTATCGCGCCATGGCTGACGGTAAACTCACTCCTCCAAGGGTCGGCCCCCATGGGCCCCAAATCGTCGGGAAAACCGATCTAGAAGTTACAATTCACGGAGAAACCGAAAGCGACCATGCATATGACTCTCTGGATCCCACCTATGTTGCCAAAGCAAATATTCTTAACGATGCTTTGCGTGAAGTCGGGATGGGCAAGTACCAGGTGAGGCCTTGCTTACTTTGGTCTTCAGTCTCCATACGCGACTTAATTGACCTCACTCCACAGTGGCATCTTTTTGTTCTCACAGGTTTCGGCTGGCTGTCGTAAGTCTCGTTATTTTTCGCCACATTATGTATCACGCACCCTTTCTCAAATGCCGCCTTGACAGCGACAACTTATGGCCTGTGATTATTTATATCATCATCACCCTCGTCTAGTCGATTTACCAAACCATAATCACCTAGATTGTCACCGGCCTCATCTTTACGCCTGTGGTCAACGAATTTGCTTTTAAGGGTCCCTTCCTCAAGCTCGGGCAGAACGTTGGTTTACTTATCGGTGCTGTTGTTTTTGGTGTCGGATCAGATATCTGGGGACGCAGGTACCATTCAAGCGCCCCTTCAAGACCCTTTCTGCGTTATGAACTTACGTACCCATTAGGTTGTCCTTCAACCTGACGCTTTTCATCACCGGGGTTTTTGCCCTATCTGGTGGTGCTTCGCCAAACTCGATTACGTTATGCTCCCTCGCGGCGGTGTGGAGCATTGGAGTGGGTGGTAACCTTCCCGTCGATTCTGCTGTCTTTTTGGGTATGTCAACTGCCCCAAATGGCACACCCGGATTCACCGGTTGACGACTTGTGCGACTTTCCAGAATTTATACCCTCGACACACCAATACCTGCTGACTGTCTTGTCTATCTGGTGGGCTCTGGGCCAACTTCTAGGTAGTTTGGTGGGCCTTCTATTTCTCTTCTCCCACACCGTACAAGCTCCTGAGCCAAACACAGGTTGCATGGCCGCTGATCGCGAATTTCTCCTGCCCGACCACGTCTCCGCCCTCTCCGTGTCTGCGCTCCGAGAATCAGGGTTGGCGGTACTTCTTGTTCACCATGGGTGGCCTCATGCTCGTCCTCTTTGTACTTCGTTTCTTTGTTTTCCATCTTTATGAGAGCCCCAAGTTCCTTATGGGACGTGGGCGCGACGCGGAGGCGGTGGAGGTCGTGCATAAGGTGGCAACGTACAACGGCACAACGAGCAACCTTACGTTGGATATACTTCAAAGAGCTGAGCGAAATCGCCCGGCACCTCAGAACGGCGACTCTGAAAAACCTCGGATATTGGCAATAGATACTTCTAGATCGGCCGCCCTACGTAGGATGCTCAGAGAGTTTGGCTGGGACCACATCACCCCGCTTTTCAAAACGCGGGAGCTTGCATGGTCTACGAGTTTATTGATCATTCTCTGGGGTACTCGCGTTTCTTACCTTTGGCGTCTTTTTGCTTGAGGACGTATAACCTGGTTTTTTCAGCACTCATCGGCCTCGCTTTCCCCCTGTGAGGATGTAATTCGTTTCCAATTCAACGAACCTCACACTGACATCCATATTCTACAAGGTACAACAGTTTTGTGACATATTTGTACGGTGACGCTCGCACCTCTCTTGTCCCTTCTGATCATACTTTGTAGCCTGGCGACTCGTGGTGCGGACTTTGGAGATGGCTCGACTTATCTCACTTATCGTAATGTGAGTAATTGGTTCCTAGTGGCGTCTCCCATTACTAAATGTCCTTCGCCCCCCACAGCAAGTCATTTTAAGCATCATCGGTGTGCCTGGCGCATTGCTCGCAGGATGGACAGTCGAGCTGCCGTATCTCGGACGACGCGGTTCGCTCGCAATCTCAACAGGTACATGCATCCCTCCCGTTGATTAATCTCATTTTGACCTTCGTTTGTCGCCGTGCTGCCGATGTTGTGTATCACAGCTCTGACCGGCGTATTCCTTTTCGCTTCTACGACTTCGCGCTCGTCCGCCGCTCTCCTCGGTTGGAATTGTGGCTACAGTTTCACGAGCAATATCATGTACGGTGTGCTATACGCGATCTCGCCAGAGCTGTTCCCGACAAAAGATCGTGGGACGGGGAACGCACTCGTGGCAGCTGCGAATCGTGTCTTTGGGATCACGGCGCCAGTCATCGCCCTCTACACGAACTTGGCGACACCTGCGCCGATCTACGTTTCTGCCTCTCTGTTTATCGTGTCGAGTTTCGTTGCAGTGTTGTTGCCTTTCGAGCCGCGTGGGAAGGCGTCATTGTAGAAGCCCTGCGACGTATTTTAGTACCGTAGTGAGCGCAGATCGATGTAGTCACATGTAACACAACCGCGAGTTGCTGCGGCGTATCGTATCAAGACGATCGATGATCGATGATCGATGACCAGACAACCGTGGGAAGTTGCCGCAATGTTGTGAGGACAGGTCGAACCAGTTCATGCACGTGTAGGCGCAGTTTATGATGTACCCGCTGGTACGAAACTTCCAACTTCTTCGATTGGACTATCACAGATAGCGCCCATACAGCTGCGATCCGCAGTCAACAAGGAGGTATCTCATATATGAACCCAGGAAGCATTCCAGACGCCCCTTGACTTCCAAGTCTACCACATTCACCTTTCATCACCCTTTCAACAATACCCTCAGGTCATTATGCCAGACGATGCATTTGCAACACAGGGAGATGAGATGCCTTCGATGGTGCCGATTCGTGAACCCCGCAAGTATCAGCTGGAGATGCTTGAACAGAGCCTGCGACGGAACATAATCATTGCGCTCGACACGGGAGCAGGAAAAACTCACATCGCGGTTTTGCGGATGAAGCACGAGATAGAGAGTGAATCGCGCAAGGTGTGTGCTTCGTCGTCGATGCAACGCATCGCGATGTTCCCCACTTGCTGGTGTCGCGAGCTATCTATCGTTAAAGTACTTACCATCACTCGCCCCACATAGGTCTCCTGGTTCCTCGCGCCGACAGTCGCGTTAGCATGGCAGCAGCAGGCAGTCATCGCAGCCAATCTCCCCGTCTCCGTCGGACTCATCTCGGGCGCGAACGAACCCGACCAGTGGAAGGATCGGGAGTTGTGGCGTCGCGTACTGAACACGCACCGCATCGTTGTCAGCACGCACGGTGTTCTTCTCAATGCGCTCCGCCATGGCTACATCCAGCTTGGTGAAGACATCGGCTTACTTGTTTTGATGAGGCGCACCATGCTGCGGACAAACACTCGTATAACCACGTGATGCGGGAATTTTACGATAAACTGCCACCCCGCGTACCCGGGGACGCAAATAAGACCATGCGTCCCATGATCCTTGGGCTCACAGCTAGTCCGATCTTTGGTGGTGATGCCGAAAGAAACTTCAGGTATATAAAACAAACATTTTCTGTTTCTATGTTGGTGGTACATGTGGCTGAGGGCTGATTTTTTTGGGACAGGCAACTCGAGCAGAATTTGGATTCCACCATCTGTGCTCCGCTTCAGCACCGTGAAGAGCTCGAGGGTTTCTCTCATCGCCCTCAATTCAAGCACGCCATCTACGCAGAGCCGGAATATCGTCTCGTAGGCACTCCGCCCTCGACGAATCTGCAGTCTCTCGAGACAGTCGTTAACTCCCTGAATATCGAGGAGGATCCCCGGGTGCTCAGTCTGCGTACCGAACTCCGACAGCTCGAACCGGGCCCCAGGCGCAATCGCATCGACCAGCGATTATCAGAAGTGATAGACAAGCACAATACTTATACGCAAAAGGGCTTGCGCGACTTTGAACGCGCCGCAAAAGAGATCTGCTCGGACCTTGGGGAGTGGGCAGCAGACTGGTACATCGAGCACGTGTGCAAGCAAGCAAGCAGCGCAGGCAACACCTTTTCCTTCACGGTGAGCGAAAGCGAGAAGGAGTACTTAATCAAACACCTTTCACGCGTTAAGACCACGCCTGTACCCGACGACGATCCCGAGGACATGATACGGAGGAGCTCGGATAAAGTGGAGAAACTGATCGACGTCTTGTTGAACGAAAAGGCATTTTTCGAGAGCTTTGAAATGGACTACCGTGGCCTTATCTTCGTCACGCGGCGTGATGCTGTGCTTGCGTTAACCGAGATCCTCGCGCGACATCCACGTACTGCAGAAGTGTTTGCCGTCGGCAGTCTCCTGGGAGAATCGGGCAGTTTTCAGCGCCGCTCGTTCCTTGACATCACGCGACGCCTGCTTCGCCAGCCCGCGAACGATACTCTCGCGGATTTCCGTATCGGGAACCTCAACTTGCTCGTCGCGACGGCCGTCGCGGAGGAAGGGCTGGACATTCAAGCGTGCTGCAATGTCGTGCGGTGGGACGTGCCACCAAATATGGTCAGCTGGGCGCAGAGCCGTGGGCGCGCGCGCCAGGAACGCAGCTCATTCGTCCTCATGCTTTCAAGCTCGTTGGAGTTTGAGCCGACCGTGCGCAACTGGGAGGAACAGGAGAAAGATATGACTAGGCTGTATAACACGACACATGGACACCAAGCGATGCTCATCGATGATGAAGATGTCGACGAGGACGAAAGTTTGCGATTTACGGTAGACGCGACCGGGTGAGTGCTAGTGCACATCCCTACTTCCGCGTCTTGCTAAAATTATCAAATCAGCGCAGTGCTGACGGGGAACTCGGCCATTGAGCATATCTTCCATTTCTGCTCCATCCTTCCTTATTCAGGATTAGCCAATAATATCCCACTGTTCGACATTGACCCTCCCGATTACCCCTTGGAATGGCACGCAGACCGCGGATCGCGCCCCCCGTACATGGGTCCATATGGGTGTACCTTAACGCTTCCAAGGCTGGTAGACCCTCGTTTTCGCTCATTTAATACCCCGAGAGTTCACCCCACGAAGGTCTCTGCACGACGTCACGTTGCATTCCATGCTTATCGCTCTCTGTACGAAAACGGACTTCTCAATGACCATCTCCTGCCGCTCACCAGCACCCTGGAGCCCGATCAGGAAAGTGAGGTGCGGTTGTTGTTGAAAGAGGTCGAGGGGCGTGAGGGTACAACACTGGTCTCGAGCCAAATGGATCCCTGGCGTGTCTCCGGCGGGAGCGAAGCGGACATGCGATGGTGGTCGACAACATTGGAGGTGGACGGACTATTGGAGGTGGACGGACCTCCCCCGTTGCGCATGCTGACGCAGGCTGCTATCCCTCCGCTCAAGACTGACGAATTCCCAATCATACATACGCGCGAATACCGCCCATTCAAAATGCGCGTCGTGGACCAAACACCTATTAGTGGCGACATTGATGGCATTCTGGCACGTGCGAAAGAGTTCACACGTCGGCTCTTCTGGCCGATGTATGGCTCGCGCATGGTATGGGACCAGACGGACTTCCTTCATCTCTTCATTCCTGTGGATGAGTCACCGACGGTTTGGGACGAGCGAAGGGCCCTGACTTCTGAATCCGGTCCATCCACCAGTGACGCACAGGCGCTCTTAGTACCCTTCTCGTCGTTCGTGCACCATCAAGTGGACGACATCTTCATAGTGAGCGGGACAGGGTTCATTGGAAAATACTTCCGGTTTACACGGATGCGAAATACTCCCATTACTATAGAAGAGAAGACGGAGCTCCTGAGGCGATATGAGCGTAGGCGCAACGACGACAGTGTTGCCGAGCTCGAGATCACATACCCACTGATCGAGGCACGGCGGATCGACAAGCGAAATTTCCTCACTCCTATGCCGGATGAGTCAAAGGGAATGGACGCTGTGAGCCAGAAGACGGTGCTGCTTCTGAAGGACCGCACCCTGGTCGCACTCATCTCGTCTCACGAAGCACAATACGCGCAGTGGGCTCCGTCGATTATCAGGCACCTCCAGATGGTCTGCACGGTCTCTTCCATGAGAGATGCCTTGTTCATCGGGACGCCTCTTGCTCAGATTCCCCTCGATCTGTTCTTGACCGCGATTACCATGCCAGCCGCTCAAGAACGCACCAATTACCAGCGTCTTGAGACACTCGGCGACACCACCCTCAAGTATGCAGTGAGCATTCAGCTTCTCTCGGCACATCCGCTTTGGCACGAGGGATATCTGGCGAGACGCAAGGACCACGCGGTATCGAATGCCAATCTTGCTAAGATGGCTATCCAACGGAAGCTATACAAGTGGATCATCCGAGATTTTTTTATACCCAAGAGGTGGAAGCCGAGGCGAGCGTCCGACCCGGATGCGTTGCTGTTCGACGAAACGTCACACCCATCGCCTGACATGGCCAAGATGACGGAAAAACAGAAGAGAAAAGTCAATGTCGCACGAAACCTATCGACGAAGGTCTTGGCAGACGTTGTGGAGGCGCTCATTGGCGCGGCGTATTTGCACGGCGGCTTTGCGATGGGGGTTGAATGCATGAAGGTTTTCGATCTTGGTCTATCGTGGAGTCCCCTTACTGAATGCATCGACGCCATGTATTCACGCGTCACCGACCTCGCTCGTTACCCGACCCAAATCGCCGTTGTGGAGAGCATCCTGGGGTACACGTTCCACCGCAAAGCGATTGCTGTTGAGGCCCTCACGCATGCAAGCTACCAGAGCGACCTGGAGACGATCTCTTACGAGCGCATGGAGTTCCTTGGAGATGCCGTGCTTGACATGCTTGTCACCGACTACATCTACCACGCGCCAGGGAAGGACTACGGTCCTGGACATATACACATGATCAAGACAGCTGTGGTGAACGCCCACTTTCTCGCGATGTTGTGTCTGCGCGCATCCACAGAGCTACCTGTGGTGATGCCGTCGTGGTCGCCAGACAATGGATTAACCGTGACGGAGGACGCGCAGTGCCTACACCTCTACAAATGCCTCTTGCATTCAAACGTGCACGTTCTGGGTGAGCAGCAGGCTACGTTTGATCGGTGGGAACGTCCAGGTGGTCGCGACGAGATCGAAACTGCGCTTTCAGAGGGACACGTTTTCCCTTGGTTAGCGTTGACGTCATTGCAGGCACCGAAATTTCTCAGCGATATGTTTGAGAGCTTGCTCGGGGCTGTCTACCTCGATTCTCATGGAGACCTTGACATCGTGCGGAATGTACTCCGGCGCCTTGGTCACTGGGAAGTCTTGGAGCGCATCATCAACCACGACACGGACGTGCGGCACCCCATCTCGCGGTTGTATCTGTGGGCGGGCAAAACCCACGAGAAGGTGAAGTGTGGTATCCCCAAGAGAGATGGAAAATGGTCAGCTGTTCGGTCCTCTGGGACGACTATGAAGTCACGAATTCGAGGACGAATGGCGCGGGCGGATTAGCCAGGAGGGCGTCCGCTTCGCTGCAGCAGAGAAGCCATCGCGTTGTTGGAGGACCCAGTTTCGCTGTTGCGGATCTGGCTTGCGAAGCGGAATCGGGGTATAGACTACTCCACAGAGGAGGCGGAAGGCGTGTGGAGGTGCATCGCGATTGTTGACGGCACAGAGATTGCTACGGTCCAGTCCAGCGATATCGTCCAGCTGGGATCGGGAGAGGAAACAATTACGGACTTGAAGCGAGCCGCAGCCGCAGAAGCATTCAAGAAGCTAAAGGAACCAGTGCACTGGCTTGCTTTCCTATCAGCGCAACATCACTTGGACGTGGAATATGAAATTTACGAGGAGGAAGGGGAGAAGATTTGCTGTGTGCACGTGGACGGTCACCAGGCTGGCAGGGTGAAGTACTCTATCAAGGGCCCTAGTCCGGTTGTTTCCGAAAAGGAGATGATGAGAAGGCAGCAAAGGAATCTATAGAGGGAGTAGAGCTACAAATTGCGACTAGAACGGAGGTCTGGGAAGGGGCTGACTGGGGATCATCGGACAAATTAGATTATCTGATGGTTGGGTAGATCCGAGGCTACCGCGGATCTTTACCGTGACAACAAGACTGGCACCCTTTACTCCCATCTACCATGTCATCACTTGACAGCGCTGTTCTCACTCAGATTTTAAACCAACTCGCTTCCTTGCAAGTCTCGCAACAGGTCTTGCAAGCCAAGGTTGTTTGGTCCTCCCTTTTGTTCGCTTCAAGCTATGGTGCTAAAATGTAGCTATAGCTTGACTCCTTGACCAACCCAGCATCGCCTGGCCTACGACCTGCGGGAAGCAATGGCTCCCTAGCCCAACCCGTGCTTCTCTGTCAACCCTCGACGGGGTTTCGTCTTCCCCGCTATCGGCTCTGCCCAGTCGACCGCAACTCCGCTCGGGGAAAAAGGCGTGGATGGCATTTCGTCGGAGAAGGAGCGCGAGAGGATTTTGTACCCTGGCCGTGTCACGTTAACCAGTGAGTCTTTGATGACGTTTATTTTTTCCCCTCCGTCGCCTCTGGGCGCTCGATTCCACCGTCCGCCGCCTGACCAGTACGGGTTTGGAGCCTGTCCTGCGTGAGGCATCGGATATTTGATTCCCAGTCTCCCACTTCTGGCCGCATGCACACACCCCTTGGAGCCATGCGGAGTTTACGTGCCACCGTGCACGGAGTCTTGTAATCTATCTATTTAATTCACGCCACTGACTGGCGCGCTAGCATATCCCGATCAGCACGGCGTCAAACCTGTACCGCTGAAATGGGGTGCCGAGAGTGCCATTGAACGCGGTCCCGTAATCCCCTCCCGTCTTCCCTCATCCATCAAGCAGCGCAATGCCATCGGTGCACATTCAGGCTCTTATTCCATCTACCGGGCCCTCGCCGTGGCAATGGGAACCCTTGTCCCCACGCATAAACCAGACTATGCTCGGACGGAACCACCAGTGGCCATTCCACCAAACCCTGCCTGGTTTGACGCGACCAAAATCGTTTCTTTTGACCCGTGGGGTCACCTCACACCACAGGTTTTCCGCGCAGAATCGGCTAGCGGTCTGGACATCAGGCCCAGCATCGCAGTCACCAAGGCGCATATCAAGCTCAGCGAGATTGACGAATCATCGCGCAAAGGCGATATTGTCGTGGACGGGAAGGTGGTGCTAAAGAGCGCTCCCTTACTTAATGCTGACGGGACAACGAACACGGCGGATCCTGGTGTGGAGATTAACGTAAGCAAGGCTGCAGTGGAGCCTGTGTGGTATTTGCCAGGCGTCGCAGAGCGTTTCAAGATGTGAGCATCTTATCTACGAGTGATCTACGCTGACAACAATGGATAACAGATCTGAGAGCTTTCTGCGTCGAGCTCTGTTTGAAGAAACGGGTGGGATGTACCCGGAGTTGGTCACACGACCAGACATTAGGGTTTTCTTACCCCCCATCGGCGGCATGACTGTCTATATCTGTGCGCCATCACTCCCACGCTTGCTATCGTCCCTACCTCAATGACGTATACTCCTCAGTCGGCCCAGCTTCATATCTATCAGATGAAGACAAAGAGCTGACATTACGTGTGCATGACGAATGTAGGTCATTCATTTGAAACTGGGTTCTTATGTCTTTACCCAACCCTCTAGGCAACGGATCGGATGTATTTGGCTCTGACATCTGCACTTGCAAACCGTACCTTGTATTCGCGATTGAAGAGTGCATCCGTACCGCGCAACGAGGCGGCGTTGGCGTTGTCGTGTACTTCCGCAAAGAAGGCCGTGCGCTTGGAGAGGTGACGAAATATCTGGTTTACAACCTTCGCAAGCGCGGTGGCGACTCAGCAGACAAGTATTTCCGCGCGACAGAGTTGATTGCGGGCGTGAAGGACATGCGCTTCCAGGCTCTCATGCCAGACGTGTTGCACTGGCTGGGTGTTAAGAAGATCGACAACATGGTTTCTATGAGTGATATGTACGCTCTCATGTCTTTGATTCTCGGGCTCTCCTTTGCGTGCTAACATGTATACGTTTCACGCAGGAAATACGATGCAATTGTGCAGTCAGGTATTCGGATTCTCAAGCGCTACGACCTCCCTGGTACGTCGTCTTTGTCATCGGGTTTGAAATAAACCTGTGGAGGCGCGACTGATGCTCCGGTACACGTGTAGAACACCTGATCCCGATTGACTCGCGTGTTGAAATTGACGCGAAGATCGCAGCTGGATACTTCACGAGCGGAAAAGGCATAACCACCGATGACCTTGTCAGGACCGTTGGGCGAACTTGGGAGGAGACAGAACACTGATGTTTCTTTCTCACCCGCATTGTATAACCTGTAGAATATAGTCGTAATGCCTTGTGTTTAATGTGATTTCCCATGTCAAAGCGGGGACGATGTTTGAAATTGAGGATTAGTACTGTACAGTAATGTATCCGCTTACTGTAAAAGCTATGGCCTCACGGCTTGGCTTTACAGAACGCGAGCCAGGCCAAATTGACCTCCCCAGCCCATATGGTGGTCTGACTCCAGCCTGAGGCCGAGAAAAAGCAACCGCGTCTAGTCGAGTCAGAAAGGGGAGAGGGGAGTTTGGGAGTAATATGATGGAAATGGAAAGTGAGGCCTAGTGAGGGTTTGGCCCGCGGACTACTTATCTGAATTTTCGGCAGTTTGATGGAATAGCTTAGGTGATGGTGGATGTCGTGGGAGGATGTGTGTTTGTGTCCTCATGGTCCGTGAACGCCGAGTTTGGTGCGCGCGTCGATGTCACCGTGGATCGCATCAATCACATCTCGGGCCTGTGCCAGTCTCCGTCGTGCCAAACACCGCGCCCACACCTACGAACCCTCGATAACCAACTCTGGCTCAGCTCACTCCCATTCCTCTCCCTCCGACTCCGTAACGCGGGTCCACTCGCAGGCCTCCTAGTGCAACCCACAGCCAATGCTGATCCGCCATCAGGCTGGTTAGTCCTGTCTACGTTCGTCGGGCTTCCCATAGCGCTGTGGGCCTACAAGGTCCGCCTTGTCAATCATTTTCAGAGACTGATATATAGATTGCTGAAAACACGCCCGGGATGTGCTCCGTACACAGTGCATGATGCTCGTCGTATTTCAACGTAAAGTGATTTACATGGGTGAATGCTCGCGTCGCCGTGAATGTTTCGGCGCCTTCTCCCATATGTTAAAGCTCGCTGCCAGGATACGTGCCCCCTGGTTCGAGGACGGAGTTGCTTAGGGACGTGTACCCCGAAGGCACGCCAAAAGGGATTCACATCGAGGAGCTCACTATTCCCAGCTCCCAACCAAACACCGTCCGGCTTTCGACTCTACTACTGCGCCGGCGTGACACAACCTCTCCTCCTAAACATGTCGTCGTCTATTGTCAAGGTATGTATTTATCTCTTTTTACATTGATTTTTCAACTTGATCTTGTGCCTGTATTATACAACAGGTAATGCCGGAAACCCACTCCACCGCATCCCCGTCTTCAACACTCTGTTGAATGCCATCCCATCATTGGCCATCCTCGCGCCTGCCCCGCGTTCATATTGGACAACCTCAGGAGCATCACGTCCCACCCAAGCTGGCCTCATCGCCGACTACACTGCCGCGCTAGCCTTTGCAACTTCGCGCTTTCCGACATCGCGTCTGACGATTTACGGCCACTCCCTCGGCGCATCCATCGCGCTCTGCCTCCTGGCACATCCAGGCCACAAGGACGTATCGAAAGCCGCCACCGTGGTGCACGGCCTCGTGCTTGAAAACGCATTCACGAGCGTGCCCGACATGGTCCGCGTGTTTACCCACAACGCTGGCTTCCCTATCGCTACCTCGGCCCATTCATCCGTGACCGGTGGGACGCACGCGCTGCTGCAGCCTCGCATTTATTTCCACGCGGCCTTGCCCGGCGCGCGATGGTGCTTGTCAGTGAGCAGGATGAAGTCGTCCCACCGGAAATGGGTAGGGAGATATTCGGCGCGTTGCGGGCATCCGATGATACTCAAGAAGGTCGGGAAGGGGTTGGTAGTAGGATGCGGGAGCAGGGGCGGAAGCTTCTGGGGCGGTTTGTGGTAGTCGAGGGGGCACTGCATGAGGACGCGTGGCGGTATCGTGAGTGGACACGGGCGGTGAAGCAGTACCTGGAGGACTTGCAATCTGAACCAACGAACCCGATACAGTACGTGATGGAGAAGAAATGGGAAGAGCAGAGCACTCCCAGTGGCAAGTAGTACAGTATGGCTACTATCATTTGATTACTTCGCTGAGCAGGATTTATACTACTGTAACTGTTGTCTCAGGAACTAAAAGATGAGTGTTAAGAGTGGCTGGTAGTAGACGACGCCCGAACATAAATCGGGTGGAAACAGAGCGCAATTGTCGATATTCACTTTTCTTGCGAGAAATGGCAGTGCGTTGACTGGCATGCCAGTGTTGTCACAAGGCGTTCACTCATTCCCTAACGAGTTCTTGCAGGGCGGACGTGAAACGCGGTGTGAATTACCGGGATATGTAGAGACCATTCACAATGGTAAATAGATGTAACAGTTCCGGCCTTTTGCTGCTCTCGACGTTGTCTTGTCAACGCAAACCCAAAACCTACTCTCAAGGATGTAGCGGCGTTCCACAGTGCCAGTGAGAATGAAAGTCTGAGGGAAAGACGAACCACAGACCTGTGCCAGAGATGAGAGCTGCCAATCTGACTGTCCGCTGACGTTCCCAAGTGGGAGCCTTCCATCAAATGTCTGTGGCAGTGTAAACCCAAGCGCCCAAATTGCCGGAAAAGACCACACGTGCTTCTTCATGTGCCTTGACATTTGATGTGCGACTCATGAGCTGGGTGATTTGGGGGGTGTTGATATCAGTTGGTGGAAGAGAGTATCCAAGTAGGGGCATCATCCACCGGGCCAGGAGGTCTTCAAGTACTTGCTGACCCTAAACTGGAGACTGCCAGTGCATGCCTATGGACGTGGACCTCAGACTAACATTTCTGCTGTCCTGGTCAAGGGTGCCATTAAGGGATCCAAATAGTTCCAACCAGAGGCTTACCCTACTCCCAGGTAATGAACCTGCCCTCTTACCTCTCCATGGTCAATAAACTGAACAATCAGCTCAACGTGCCAAACCAAGTGCCAAACATTACCGTCGCACCTGTGCACCGGCTTATCCCGTGTAATTGAAGCTTCACCACAGTTAGTGTTGCCATGGTACCATATCTGTGTTGCTGTGAGTCGATGCGGTCCAATTTGAGTTGTGAACTCGACACCAACTCTAACTCGGGAGTTCACACCGATGTGACTCGAGAGTTGGGTGACAGATGTGAGCCAATGAGAAGCCTTCAATTTGAGATTATTTGATACACCTTGCCCAGCGTGATGGCAGCGTCTTATACACAGAATGTGCTGTATTTAAGGTAAGATGGTATCATACATTATAGCACATGTAACCTAAGTGCTATTATCAAGTTCTATCCATGCCATGCAATAAATCCAGCTGCTCATCCCAATGAAACAAGCTCATTAATAGCTGCCTCTGTCACTCTCGACAGAGTAATCCTCTTCTGTTGCAATTAGGTACGATGTAAAGTCTAGGTGGCCTTCCTTAAATACATGCCTTAAGACTTGAAGAACTTCAAGCAGTGCAGAAGAGAGGTTCAACATTGAGTCCTTGGTTGAGTCGGCAGGTTTGTCCATGTGCTTGAGGTTAAGCAACTTGCACACACACTTGTGCTCTTCGTAATGGGTTCCCTTAAGGTGTTTCGAATGTCGAGATGACACCATCCACATTCTTCCAACATTTCCATTTGCTAGACATACAAGGCTTCTCTCTGAGGGGTGAATTGCCTCCCTATTGGGATCCATAGGTTCCACATCAGATTCAACAGCACACATGAAGTACCAGTGGTCTGTTGCAAAGTTTTGCTTTGCTTTAGGCCTTTGGGTTTGGGAAAGAGATGAGTAAGTTGCTGTGGGTAGAGAAGTTGACAGTGATGTGATGAGACAAAGGGTCCCGTTGCAGAAATGCTGGAAAGAACTGGTGATGACATTCTTACAGGTGCTGGGCACATCTTGCAGCCACAGGGCCAGTATTGAGTGATGCTGGAGCACCAGCATGCTTTGGACAGGTTGAGGAAAGTGCAGAAATCATTCATTGGAGGCCAAAAGGTGATGTTATGTGTTTCTCTTACTCAGAGACTTGGAGTTGATGAGGAATGACACATTAATGATGGAGGGAGAAGATTAGAGAAAGAGGCAGAGCATTTTTGTGGGCAACTCGTGAGTCACACCAGTGTGAACTTGTGCATTCAATGTGGTGTGAGTTGTCAAAATTCGATGCGAGTTAGAGTACTGTTAGAGTTCACATCGGTCTGAACTCTATAACTCGCGGCAACACCGGCGTGGGAGGCAAGAAAGTCACGTGTTTGGTTCGTGGTTCCTTTTTGCGGTAACAGCCAACTGGCGCTTGGGGACATGAGGAGGCTGCGAGGTGATTTGCTGCTGGCAAATGCTACGTTTTGCTCGATTCTCCGTCACCACTTCTTTTTGACATGAAAAAGACAGCTAAAACCAAGGCCAACACCGTGATAAAACTTCTGGACTCGGTATCAAGCGCCCTCGATCTCGTACCTGTTCCTTATCTAGGCTTAGCATGGAAAGGATTCAAGACCTTGTGGGACGCAGTCCAAAAGGTTCAATTCGTACTTAGTACATACACCCAACCTCATTTCACAACCAACTCAGGTTCATGACAGCCGCGCCCAACTTGAAACTCTCACAGGATCCGTTGCTGAACTCATACTCACTCTCGATCGTAAATTGAAGGATCAACCCAACCTTGCTAGTTCGATTGACGAAGAACTCAAATCGCTGAGAATGTAGGCGTCGATTCCTTTCATCCTCGCAGTCCCAGCTCGAACCGCATTCATGCAATGCCAGCCTTATCGACGAGATACGCGATTTGGCGCTAGAGCAAGCTAGTAAAGCTTTCCTCCGGCGTTTTCTCCAGGGAGACGAGATTACATCGTCAGTCTCGACGTATCATTGGCGTCTCTTACACCTTTACCATAAATTCAACGTGAGATGCTCCCTTCTTACCCTTTGCGATCGATGATCCATTCCTACTAGATATCATGTGAGATTGATAATAAGCTGTGGCAATCCGAATTCGATGATGCACGCAGTCGAGACAAGGAAACATTCGGATTATTACTTGGCGAGCTGAAGGACAGCCAAGAGAAGTTATTCAGAGAATTGTTTGGAAAGCTCGAGGTGCAGCAGTCATCGCTTCTGGCTGCAATCGTCGCAATGCAAAGGGCATGTATATGTTCTCTATTTCCATCTGCATGTTCTGAGACTCTTTCCGCAATTTCAAGAGCATGGTTAAAATGAATAAACTTGAAGACACCGACAGCGACCACTCGACTGAACGTCAATTTCTCCAACATAGCATCACTTTGTTACAACGCCGAAGTGGTCGTGTCATAAATATTCAACCGTGGACCATATCCTCGTTTGAAGTCGAAAAGAAGCACAAGATCGGCAGCGGAGGGTTCTCCGATGTCTACAAAGCCATGTTCCTTGGGGCTGCTGTAGCTCTCAAGGAACTTTCTGCCACCACTTCTTCGAAGGTAAACAGCTTGTAATTGTGGATACATTTTATCTGATTCGATCACAAAATACTTAGATGCTGTTGAATGAGGTTAAAGTGAGTAGGAGTCTCCTTTATGTATCCACGCCAAGTTGAACGCTTAAACGGGTTTGGGAACGACTGCGACATCCTCACGTTCTTCGTAAGAGCTATTTTACCTCGTCTCTTTGCCGTGTTCAGCTTCCGCCGTAGAATTTCTTGGCGCGGGAGTCGATGAGGAGCCTCCCTTTCTTGTCATGGAGCTGATGATGAACGGGCACGTCCTCGACTTTCTTAACGCCAAACCGACTGCGAACCGTGTGACTCTGGTAATATGTGCTGCTCTTATGAATGTGATGGAACTGAGTTTTTTTTTACGATGAGTAGATCCACCAAACCGCACTCGGTCTTGCGTACCTACATGCACGCGGGATTATACATGGAGATTTGAAAGCTGTTCGTTATGCTACTTATCTGAATCCTCTATCAACACTCATTGACGTGTAGACTAATGTGCTCATCAAGGCAGATGAGAGTGCAGTTATTGCGGACTTTGGGCTCTCTCTGATCAAGGTAGATGTTAGTTCCCGTTCCACGGCTGTGCTCATCACTGGGACCAAACGGTGGATGGCTCCGGAAAGGATGAAAGGCAGGCGCCTTGCCCCACCTGTTGACGTTTATGCATGGGCTATGACAGCATACGAGGCACGTTACATTGATGTGTGCTGCTGTCGTTGTTTAACTGAGGCTCTACAGATTTTTACTGGTCTGGTTCCATTTGGAGCCACTGATGAAAGTCTTCTCTACGAGCTTGTGGTGCGGGAGGAAGAAAGACCCGAACGTCCAGATGACCCGAGTGCCACTGAAGTCGGTTTGACGGAAGAAATATGGTCACTTATCGAGCGCTCGTGGGCCTCCAACGCCAAACTTCGGCCCAGTGCTTCTGATATCGCAGATATCATCAAAGATACCCAGAACCTATCTTCCGACCCTTTCTTATTTTCACTAAGTTCCCAAAATAGTCAACAGCAGAAGCCCAAGTCAGTCCTACGTATTTGTTAAATCACAGGTGACTGACTCCGGACGCCAGCCACTCTCATACAACAACATCTACAGCCAAGTCTACAGCAGTCCAATATGCGCAGAATCTATCTGGTGAGCGGGACAGTGAGGCATAACTGCACCTGTTTTAATTTAGAGTCACCGAGAAGATGATTACGGTTTAACGCCGGAGATTGGCCTCGTGGGCCAATACCCTGAACCATTCGACGACTGGGCTGAAGGTGTGGGCATATCTCTGGGTCTTACGAGGCGTATAGTGACATCGTGTTAGTCGGTGGCTGGCCGGAGGCGCAAAATATTGATCGAATATCAAGAATCGAAATCTCACATGGAGACGTCGTGGACGGTATTCGTGTATCCTACCGGTTGAAGACAGGAGAGATTGTCACGAAAACTCACGGTGGAGATTGGCGCTTGGTTGGAACCGATCTAGCACGTCCGTCACAAGTCCTTCTATGTTGTACTGCAACTATTCACTCGCCTTGTATTCAGCTTCCGAGGTCCTCAGTGAAATGCGTGGACTTCATGGCGACGTGGGCTGGGGCCCCTTTATTCAAGAAATTGAATTTGTCATCGAGGACGTGAAGAGCGGCAGTTCACGAATTTTGGGTCAGTTTTCTCCACTACTGGTAAGCTTGTGCCTCCCTGATTCTGATCCACCCAGGCCCCTGGGGAAATGGCAGAAATAGGGGGATCAATTTGCAGCTCGGCTCCAAGTTCCGCATTCCCGGCCCTATTATTGCGTTTGCAGGTGGATGTGATTCTACTAACAACCATGATAATACCCGTGCGTCTATCTCCATATTTACTTGGGTAGTCTGGGAGCTCAATGGCCCATGATTAGCACGCCTCAAAGCTCTTTCCATTGTCACCCCCCGCATCACGCCCAACCTAGCTTAGCTTGTGTTCATGTGTGATGCATCAGGGATCTGGTGCAACTTTGCAGCTTCTTTCTGGAATATATGCTCCCTTGAAAGCATGAAACAACTACTATTGAAATGTATATCAGCTAGTGTATTGTCTAATAGCTAGAATCGCGGCCAATGGATCAATTGCCAACGACGATTGGCGGACCAAGTGGCGGACCCGACCCCCGACGCCAGGTCGCGAGCGCGGGTCACGACTCTGGGTTCTCAACCAGCCACAAACGCTACAAATTTTGTAATAGGGCAAATACTAAGATAAATGACCGATCAGAGATGAGCAGACAAGACTTCACGATTACCCAGCCAACCGCCACTGTCCCGAACCATGGTTGATCCACAACCGCCACGCGGCTCAACCCTAACCCTAGGGTCCAAAGCCAACCCCCCCTCCGATAACCCCCCCCCGAACCACCGAACCCCCCCCACCCACACCAAAACCCCACGGCTGATGGCCTGGGGAACCAGATCAGTCTATGGCCAACGGGAGCGTCAACTGAGAACAGGGAGCAAGCACTCGTCACGTCCCTTGACGAGGCGCACGCCCCCTTCATGTACGCTACCGAGGGCAATTTCAATTTCAACGGGACCTTCACAGACGTGAAAGACCCCAAGGACCTCTTCATCAAATCAGCGAAGCTAATCATCACCACCCTACAGGGTGGACGCTTTGCGCCAGCCACCCCCACCCCAGACCTGCTGAGTACAGCGGACTGGGCGGAACTGTCCTGCGCCCTCCTCGCAGCTATCGGCAGAGGCTATAGCCTCATGTTCGACAAAGAGAGAGCGGACACCTTGATCAGAAAGGACTGGGGCGAGGCACCGGACCCTAAGCCGCTAAGTCCCAGATATCCAACTCTGTTTCATCGCCTCTCGGCCACAGCTGATTCTTTGAATGACCAGCTAGTCTTTGACGGCCAAGATGATGCTTGCGACTTAGAAGGATGGATCATGGAAGCCAAAGTTGGCATCCACCGAGAGGAAACCAAGAACATAAAAGCGCAGATCGAGGAGGACTGGCGCCAATGGCGCACAGACCAGTTCACCATCAAGGCTGCTGCCCAGGAGAAAGAGATTGAGGACGCAGTCCGCGCAAAAAACACAAGCTACTTTCTCAAAGCAGCAGCTGAACTAGGCCTCCGCCTCGCCCCCCCACCGCCCCCCCCCAAGCCCAGCAAGGGCCAGGTGGTGGGTCACCAAGAGGTAGGAAACGTACGATCTCAGGTTCAGCCCCCAGCACCGAACCGACAACACCGAGGAAGCAAAAGGTTGACCCACCGCGGACCGCAACGTGAGGGCCCTCCCCCGCAGCCACCCCAAGGAACAGACCGACTAACCCACCTGACCCAATGAGGCCAGCCCGACGGGTAGACCCCTCTCCCACCCCCCAGCCAAGGAAGGGGGCCCCCTCCGGCCCCCGAGCGGTGCTCAACCTGAGCCCAAAGGTCACTTTGAACCTGGGCCCGAAGGTAGGCACTGTGACAGCAGCAAGCTCCGGCCAGTTTGATGCCGCTGCAATCACAGCTACTATCCAAGCAGCAGTGGGACCGGCCATACAAACAGCAATGGCCACACTCACGGCCAGACTCACTGCTCTGGAGCGGTCCGCTATGCCACCCCCTCTAGCGAGGAGGGCCCCCCGCCCCAACCCAGGTGAGCAACCAGACCAACGAGGCACCACAGCCCCGCAAAACGACTACCCAACCCCGGCAAACCATGCAGAAGGAGACTTCACACTGGTCACGCACAACGGCAAAGGTAGGAAGGGCAGAGGTAAGACGAACGCTACTGGAGCACAGCTCGAGCAGCCACGGCAAACCAACCCCACCCCAGCCTCATATGCTGGAATAGCCACAGCTGCCTCGAACCTGCCACAGCCACCGACGCAGAGGAAAAGCGGCAATCCACCCCCTACTATCACGGAAGTGACGGTCCTCCGAGCAGGAGGCCTCCTGGATGCCCAACAAGAAACACAACTCCGGAACCGCGCGGCAGATGCCATCGTACGCGAAGTCCGGCTGAAGATGGCCAAAGCTATGGCCAACCCAATCCGGCTCCGAGCAGGGCGCTGGAGTATCAACCCTCGCAGCAGAGGGAACTTCGTCTTTTCCTTTGATGGTAATGTTCCTTTTGATGTCATCAAATCCTATGAACACCTACTGCTAAGCCCCCTTGGAGGCACAGGAGAACTCTGCCCGTCTATGGGCTGGACACGCTTTCTAGCAAACGGGGTCCCGGCCTGGGATGACGACGACCTACCCTTCAACCCAAGCGCCCTCCTAGAGGAGGTAAGAACGCTACCTGGTCTGAAGAAAGTCTTCTTCGCCATGCAGCCAAGATGGCTCACCCACACTGACCGCATCCACACACCATACTCTTCAGTCACTTTCGCAATCTCAGACCCGGACGGCTCGATCTCCACCACCCTTACCAGCAACCGAGCGGCACTGTTCGGTAAAGAGGTAACGATCAGGAAATGGATTGACAAGCCAGCCTTCATTCAGTGCTCGCGCTGCCATGCGCTAGGCCACAACAAGGCCTCGAGGGTCTGCACCCTAAGCAAGGAATCGGTAAGGTGCTTCAAATGCGGCGGAGCCCACAACTCGGAGGAACACGACAAACGCTGCCCCAAAAAACACAGCGTAGCTGGCATATGCGACTGTAAGCGCACATGCTTGAATTGCCACAACCCCGGACACGACTGCAAAGACCCGCGGTGCCCTGCCAGAGACCAATACCGCCCAAGAACCGCCCGAAAACCTAGGAAAGGTAAAGGGAAAGTCAAACCACTAGACTTAGAACACAACCTCTACAGATGGGCGGAAGACTGGGAAGCCGGACGCCGAGACCTGGAAGAGGAATGGGACGACGAGGCACCTGGGCACCCGCTCAACAACCTCCCCTCCTCCACCCCCACCCGTGCACCCACAGCACCCATGCCCCAAACGCACGAGCCCTCCGGCACTCAAGCACCCCTCCCAACTCCCACGCCAGCTCACGTGAGCCCAACAGGCACCCATACAATGAACGTAGACTACGACTACGTCGACCCGCTCACTAACAGGCCAGACAGCCAAATCGACCTCCCCACAGGAGGCGACATGGAGCCCCTGCTGCTCCAGGCCCCCTACTCCCCCTCATGCCCCCAAGCCGGCATTAACCCCCCGACCCATGACTAATGCCGGCACACCGACCCATTCGCATAGCATCGGCTAACATGCGAAAGCGCAATGCAGTCACCCACGCCCTTCTCAATAGCGACAAATCCACTAACCTCTTTCTCATCCAGGAACCCTGGTTCAACAAAATCGGCACCGCACGGAACGACAACGCCAAGCAAGGCGTGGACATTCGTGGGGGAGTTGCCTCCCCAGATTGGGAACTCATTTACCCTGGCTTCACGGAGGGGCAACGCCCCAAGGTAATGGCTTACGCCCGCAAGAACACAGCGAAATACCTCAACACCCCACATTTTACGGTAGTACCACGGATTGACGTCTGCGCTCACCCCACACTACAGGTACTCGACATCATCCTGGACAACGAACAATGGCGCGTCATCAACTTCTACCACGACGCCCGGGATATTACATCCTTACAGGCACTACTAGCCCTCGACATCGACGCCACAATCCCTACTCTCCTAATAGGAGATTTCAACTTGCACGCCCAATCCTGGTCCCTCCCGGACACCCCCAGATCCACCCAAGCTCCGCTCTTCGAAGTATGGGCAGAAGCTAACCTACTCACACTAGCAAACAACCCAGGCGAAATAACAAGGCAGGGCGCAGACCACGAAAGGGACTCCATCATCGACCTAGCCTGGTACAATGACGCGGCTACCCAGGACGCCACCTTCTCAGGGCTAGAGATTGACTGGGCAGGCAGCCTAGGATCAGACCATGCCATGCTCCGAGTGGCAGCCCACACCTACGAAGCCACCGCCCCTAGTGATGGTGACGACCTAGGCTACGTTGTCGACCCCGAGAGGAGGGAGGAATGGATACACGCTTTTAAAGCCAAATCCGCTCCCTATCTCTTTAACCAACCCCCAACCTCGGAAGAAGTCGAAGAAGCAGCGGACGCCCTCACGAAGGACATGCAGCAGACAAATGAGGAGGTCTTCGCCCGGCGACGCCCACCACACCCCAGAGCCTCCCCCTGGTGGACAGCAGCCTGCGCAATAGCAACCCAGGCACTCCGAGCTGCCAGGGACCCGGAAGAGAGGAAAATCACGCACACCAGACTCAAGGGCACGGTAAGGGCTGCCAAGCAACGATGGGCTGACGACTATATAGAGAAAGCCCAACTATGGGAGGTAGCCAAGTGGCGACACGGCCGCAAGCTCACGAAAGTCCCATCACTCCAGGGAACAGAAGGACTCGCACACACACACGAGGAAGTCTCAAACTTACTCTCTCACCGTTTTTTCCCCCAAAACCTACCGCCAGTCGACACACACTTCCTAGACGACCCAGCCCCACTCCCGATGCGGACACTGGCACAGATTGACGAAGGCTTCATAGAACCCTTACTCAAAAAAGCAGCCAAACGATCCGCACCGGGACTCTCAGGGCACACGTGGACTCTCATCAAATGGGTATGGGAAGCCGACCCAAAACGACTTACACACCTACTGGAGGCGTGCCTGAAAGCAGGACACCACCCACGCCTCTGGAAAGAGGCAGTAGTCTGCGTCATACCCAAGCCCAACCGAGCAGACTACACCCTAGCGAAGAACTTCCGACCCATCTCCTTACTTGAATGCCTCGGTAAGCTCCTTGAGAAGGTCGTCGCAAAACTAATCTACAGAGACATGGCCTACCATGAATTGGTCCCCACGACACAATTTGGAGGACGGAACGCCTCATCAACCTTAGATGCAGGACTCACCCTCCTCCATGACGTACAAGCAGCCCACCAGTCTGGACTCCAAACCGGGATCCTCCTCTTCGACATACAGGGGTTTTTTGACAACATTAACCACATAGGCTGACAAAAATCTTTACAGACCTGGGCTTTGCACCAGAACTCGTCAAATGGTGCAGGTCCTTCCTGAAAGACCGAACAGTAAGGCTAAAGTTCAATGGTCAAACCTCAGACCCCTTTGATTTCGAAGTCGGAACCCCGCAGGGGTCCCCGGTCTCACCGGTCCTATCCATCATCTACACATCACCACTCCTCCACAAGATGAAGAGGTGGACAGAATCCTCGCTTGGTATGTACATTGATGATGGAGTCATCTTCGCATGTGGACGCGAGTGGAACCAAATCGAGAACACAATGCGAAGAGGCTATAGTGAGTGTGCAGACTGGCTAACGCGAGCAGGCCTCAACATTGAACCGGACAAGTCGGAATTGATCTTCTTCAGAAGACGAGGGGAAAAAAGTAACCCGCCTCCGTACACCCACCTCCCTAACCACGCCCTACAGACCTACTACCGGGTCCCGTCCACAAACACAATCCGGTACCTGGGCTTCTACTTCGACACCCATCTCAACTGGTCCCACCATGTCGACACCGTATGCAACAGAGCGCGTGCATCCCTCAAAGCCCTCCAGCTCCTCGGCAACTCCGTCAGGGGGCTTGATCAAGCCAGCTGGAGACTTGCTTTCAACGCCATCTGCCTCCCAGTCCTCACATATGGGTGTCAACTCTGGTACACAGGTAAGCAAGTCACCCTGGTAAAGAAGCTCCAGGTCGTCCAAAACGACGCGGTAAGAATTATCTCGGGAACCTTCCGCACCACTCCCCGAGAACCGCTCCACCAGCTCCTGTCGATCCTCCCAATGGACCTTCGCCTCGGCTTGCTAATCCAGAACACAGCACACCGACTCTACAAAGCCCCAAAAGTAGCCAACTCCTCCGGCGACTTGGACCGCTTTGGCACACCCCCTCCCGAACGACTTCCCCCTCCCCACAGCCGCCAGAAGAGGAATGGTAACGACCCTCAGCGCACTAGCAGCGAGGGTCCCACCCGGAGGACCACGCATCGACCCCTTCCCCATCCTACCGCCAGGAGCACCACACTGGGACGGACGATTAAAGCTTGTCCCAAAGAAAGACAACTGGGACTACGCACTGGTCTCGGAGGAACTAACGAACTCCTGCCACCAGGGCCGCTCAACTAACATCTATAGTGAAGCCATACTCTCGAACAGAAACAGGGAAGATGGCAAACAACTAGGCGCAGCCGCGGCAGTGCTCTACCATGAAGGAAGGAGAGCGGCCACGCAGAAAAAGTTTTCGGAGAAACGGTAACGGCAGCCGACACCTGGATCCGCGCACTCACCCCTGCCCTCGACACCATCTCTCTCCACCTGGCTAACAGACCCGCCCACACTCAGGAAACCTTCAAGATCCTGCTCCCGTCCAACCCAGCCCTGCTCAAAGCCCTAGACCCATCCACCCACGAAGAACAAGCAGTGTCCCTTGGACACCTGAGGAGACTAGGTGACATGCTCACCGCACACCCCAGCATCGACATCACCCTACACTGGCTGCCAAGGAAGATCCACTTTGTGGGCTTCCGACGAGCCAAAAAACTGGCCTTTCACGCCATCCGCATGGCCTCCCCAGCCGACTTCGAAGAACCCTTCTCGCTTAAGAAGCAGAAGGAGATGGCCAGAACCGGCGCTATTGCCAAATGGGCCGAGAGGTGGCACCAGGCACCCCGAACGTCACTGGCATACCAAACAGCAATACGCGCCCCCCCAGACGGAAGGGCGCATCACACCTTTCAACCTGAAAGGAACAAAAGGCAGAGGACACCTGCTCACGCCGAGCAAGCCCCAGGACCAGGAAACACAGATAAGTTCTCCCGCCTCACCCACTCAACTTTTTACCGCTTCGTGACAGGTCACGCCTTCACCGGGGAATACACCCAGAGGTTCTACCCCCTCCACACCCAAGAACAACTCGCTTGCCCATGCGGCGAGCCTGTACAAACCATCGAGCACGTGCTCCTGCACTGCCCACGTTACACCGAAGAGCGACGGAGGCATTTAACCGCCTTCGGCCACCCCCGAGCACTTCACCAGCTCTTCGACAAGCCGGAACGCGTCCTCGGGACGCTCCGCTTTCTGGAGGAGACAAAGGCCTGCGCTAAGCCGCGGGAAAGGTGGAATCCGGGATAGTTACTTTTGTACCAGAGGCCCTTAGACATACCAGCCAGAGAGCCCACCCGACCACCCACACATACAATCACACGACACCCATAGCCAGCTCACGCTGGCTGCCGCCCCCTACCCTTACCTCATAAGCATAATACGTCTTTACAAACGTGACCGCCTCTGTGCCGAGTTGTACGCGAGCGGAATACAAATTCAGATTCAAAAAAAAAAAAAAAAAAAAACCGCCACTGTCCGGTCCGGTCCGTGTCGGTCTCGAAGGCCAGTCCTCTGGCATAACCCTTTGTCGATATCGATGATATGCCTGTCGTTCAATTTGCACAGTTCTCATCCATTGTCCAGCCAACCCTCTGGCACGAACTTAGTCGGCTTAAGCTCGAGGTCCTTCGTCTCTCAGAAGAGTCTGTTCCACTTACGGCAACTTACTCAACCGGGCGCACAATCAAAGATCGGAACACGGGACGTGAGGTCACTTTAGGTTGCAATATCGCGGTGGGTGGAGAAGGATTTTTGGAGAGTTATAGGTCTGTACGTTTTATGTCTGTTCTCATGGGGTCCTCATTATGCCAGCCCACCTCTGCACTCCGTTCCGGCTCGGGGAATCTTGAAGAATTACAACACAATCGAGGAGTTCAAGAACGCTGATAAACGTGCCCTGTTTAATAAGTTATCGGACGAGGTGTGTGCTGCATTTCTCTGTCGATCCTCCTGCGAGCTCGCTTGGATTTGGATTACAGCTGACAGATGACGGGTGCTAATGACCTCGCACCGTAGATTTGGGATAGCATTATCCAGAACCACGATACCTCAGCGCTAACAAGCTTCCTGCTCATTACCTTCGCCGACCTCAAGAAATACAAATTCTACTATTGGTTCGCGTTTCCCGCCTTTGCTGCCCAGCCTTTGTGGGAGATCGATGGTGACTGGATGACGGCGGCGGATGGGCACTTTTCGGATGCTCAGCTCAGTTCTCTCACGAAGCAATTGTCCCTTCAAGCGCACGCATTTTTCCTTGTACGGCCTGCGCAGGACGACAGTGTTGAGATCGCTCCGGTGCAGGACTTTACCGTTTTCTTTGCAAACGTGCCTGAGCAGTCGGTGCGTATTTGCATCTCATTTTGCAAGGGTGAACTAGACAGCGACGCCAATGACGATTTCAGCGAACAATTGGTTTCCTTGACCCTTCCGCACAAACCTCGGCACCAGGATGGCCCCTGCGTAATCTCCTCGCATACCTTCGCGCATTGCACCCAGAAGCGACGCAGACTGTGCGAGTGCTATGCTGGCGTGGCGACGCGTTGTCGAGTCGTTTTGGTATTCTTCACGGTGGTCCAACGAGCGGGGAGAAACCGAGTGCTGTCGGGTGGGAAAAGAATGTACAAGGTAAACTCGGCGCGCGTGTCGCCGACCTTGCGCCAATGATGGACCCCAAAAGGTCAGTCTCATCTTTGTCGGTGCCCGTACACGGGTGATAATCAAGGCTGGAAACACAGACTCGCAGACCAGGCGGTGGACCTGAATCTCAAGTTGATGCGCTGGCGTATTCTCCCTGCCCTCGACCTGGAGAAGGTTGCACAAACCCGTTGCCTACTACTCGGCGCAGGCACCCTTGGGTGCTACGTGGCACGTACCCTCACGGTCAGTCTCACGGGCGTGGTTTCCTCTTCTTTTAACGCAGATGGCAGGGTTGGGGTATTCGTAAAATCACGCTCGTTGATTCTGGCAAAGTATCCTTTTCGAACCCTGTGCGACAACCGTTATTTGAATTTGAAGACTGCCTTCATGGTGGCAAGCCTAAAGCCGAGGCCGCTGCCGAACGGTTGAAGAAGATTTTTCCCGGGGTGGTACGTACAAAAGCACATCATACGCATAGAATCATACCAACGATGCTTCCAGGATGCCCAAGGACTAACACTTTCTATTCCGATGCCAGGTCATCCGATACCACCAGGCTCTGAGAACAGACCAAGGCGGACGTTAATACCCTTGAGAATCTCTTTGACACCCACGATGCCGTCTTTCTCTTGATGGACTCACGTGAAAGCCGCTGGCTTCCAACTGTGCTCGGCTCAGCGAAGGGCAAGGCGCGTGCGCTCCTTCCCTAGACCTCCTCATTGTCTTATTCTCATACTGCAGATTGTACTGAACGCCGCACTAGGCTTTGACTCGTACCTTGTTATGCGGCATGGTGCGCGCGAGAAGCCTGCACATGGTTCAACAAGACTCGGTTGTTACTATTGCAATGATATCGTGGCTCCTGCAGACGTTTGTTTTCTCTTCTACATCTAACACTCCTGATGATAACTGACCAAGTTGCTGCTGCAAACCAATGATACACAGTCCCTTACAGATCGCACACTGGATCAGATGTGCACAGTGACGCGTCCAGGGCTCGCGCCAATCGCGTCCGCGACAGCCGTAGAACTCCTCGTTTCACTCCTTCAGCACCCTCTAGGGTGAGTCCTGCCCGTTCTGAGTGTATGTTGAGGTCTTATTTCACCACCCTTTTGCAGCCTCCATGCTCCTGCACCACCGCCCGGGCAGGATCCCCAGTCCCAACGGGAAGGCGAAGGAAGTGTATTGGGTCTTGTCCCGCACCAGTTGCGCGGATTTCTCGCGCAGTTCCGCAACATGCAGATCATTGGCGCCGCATACGACCGTTGTACAGGGTGCAGTGAGACGGTACGCTCAGCTGTACTGATGACCAGTAATCTGAATCTTGGCTGACTCATGTTGGTTTTCGTTTTCGGTGGCGACAGGTCCTCAAGGCGTACGAGACGGAAGGATTCGCCATGTTGTTGAAAGCATTCAACGAAACAGGATTCCTGGAGAGCCTGACGGGTTTAGATAAGTTGCATGCCGAAGGTGAACAAGCGTTGGAAGCGGTGGATTGGGAGGAGGAAGGGGAGGGAGCAGACGAGGACTTTTGAGAGACCCAAGGGAGAATGTGGCAAATGGTGATTGAGAAGTGTACCGGAGTAGTTCTGATTAGTCATTGTATGTCATCCGCGTAGAATCCGAGTCGCGCACGCTTTGCATCTGTCTGCGATGCTGTACAGCCAAAAGTAGTGCAGATGCCAATATTTGCGACTTGTGGTTTCCACAGCAGGGGAGAGGCAAGCGAAATGGTCGATTGAGTCGCCGTGTACGTGCTCTTGTAACAAGTTGTCAGTTAGCATGATCCGTCTCACGGACTGAGGTCGCCCTCACCCTCAACCGTGGTGCGCGACATTCCCGGGACGTGTCGTACTCACTGGTACCACACCACAGCCGACCCTGTCGTCGTGCGGCACGTGGTATGAGCGGTCTCCGTTGTCGACGCCGGTGTAGTTGGCGTGGTACCAGATGCAGGTGAGTGGAACTCGAGTGACCAGTCATCGTGAAATTTGGCTGTGGACAGGGCATGGGAAGCTACAGAGCTTCTGCGCGAACGGGCCGACTGATGCTTTTGCAGCTGGCGCCGATAATTCCGGGGCCTTTTAGCAACTAGTTCGTTGGGACTTATATAAGGAATTTGTGGCTATTGTAAACAAGTAACATAATCTGTCCGCAAATTTCATGGCTACCTACTGGCCTACATTATCTCCATTTATCTCAGCATTTGTCGTTTTGCCAGATCTGTAACTTTTGTGGCCGGTTTAACTAAAGTGCCGTGAATTGACACCTGACGGTGTCTGCCTTGCAGTTGCTGTTCAAGCGTGTGGATGGGCCGTCGGGGAGGTGGCAGTGGAGGCAGCCGAAGGAGTGTTATCCGAATGCAGTTGGGAAGGAGGGAAGCACACACTGCGCAGGAACATCAGCAGAACAAGGGAGTTGGAGTGGGGGACGCGAGCGGCTCATCATCGTCGAGCACCCTGAGGGCGGCCAAAGGCCCCGGAAGCCGAGCTAGGTTGCGATCTGTGGGGTGAGGCAGGTTGGCATGTGCGTGCACGATAGATGGGAATTACTTACAACGGCCCCACAACGCTCTCCTCGTTCTCGATCTCTCATCTAGCGGTGAAGGGGCCACGAGCGCGGCCATCTCGAGGTTGGGGTGCAGGCTAAACTTGCGCCATTTGGTGGGCGTTGGCTGTGCGGCCTCCGTTGGGTCGGGCAGCGTCAATGCTTGTGGTACCCGGATTCCATGCTGGGGAGCAAATCTCAACACTGTCGATATTCACAGATTCCACACAAGGTTGTCCAGTGGGGGTGACGTCGGCACACCTGCCCTAGACGTGAAGGGGTCTCCCCTGAGTCGGGGGAGGAAAGTTCCTCCACCGGCCCGTGCTTGTCCTAGCGGCAGCTGCGATGAGGTTTGAACGGCGGAGAATGGGTGGGAACCTTGGACATACAGAAAATGTGCATTCCATTTTACAGCCTCGTACAGAGTCGTTTACCTGCACGGAAAAGCTCACGACACTGTTGGGGAGCGTTGCTGGGGGCCATCAACGATGCAGAGGACGACTACCAGAGGGATTTGAAGTCTGGGATGCATTGGCGTACCCGGGCGCAGCGGGGTCGCCAACGAGCGGTGTGAGATGCGAGTCCTCAAGGAGGACGGGACCTTCGACGTTCGCAGCAGGTAGCCTCACTGTAGCCTCATTGACGAGCGAAGCCTCTGTCCAGAGGTTAAAAGCCAATATGGCCTCGGCTCGACGGTGAAGAGCTGTGTGTCGTTGTTGTCATCTCTGTCGCATGCACGAACGTCAGTGTCGCAGTCGTCGACTTGCATGGGAGAGAAGGAGGAGGTGAGGCGTTCGTAGTTGAGGTGTTTGCGGAGGTCGTTGGTGGTGACGACGTACTTGCATGTGTCAAAGTGCGTGTTCTCTTGGACAGCCTGGCCAAAAGGTGCAAAAGCGAACTTGGGAGTCGTAATTGCCTGCCTAGCAGAAGGGTTGGTTGAGCTCAACGATGATGCGAAAGCGGTAAAAGCGAGCCGTGCGAGGTGCAGTGTCGCCTCGGTAGGCATATATGGGCAAAGCGCAAACCGGAGCAAGCTGGGCAGCCACAGAGCACGATGTTCATTTCTCCGAACGGCTGGGTGGAGAGGGAAGGCAGCATGCAGGCGTTCGTCCAACTTCTCACAATCTCACTCAAAAATGAGTATTCGTTGATGATGAGCAGCTTGACGTTCCCATCACCATCTGAATGCAAAGGATGCGCTCTCCGGTGAGAGTGTGGGAGAGGAGGGATAGGAGCGAGAAAATCGTGGAGCCACGGATGTTGTCGGCGGCAATCCCAGTGGGTGTGGTCACCTTGAGGGCGGAGGCTGCAACATGGTCTGTGAACAGTTGCCGGATCACGTTGATGAGCAGTTGGATGTCTTGAGAGGGTACGAACGTGTGGGCATGGACTCGAACGCCTTTTTCAAGTTGGTGCATTGTCGACAATGAGTCCAGTGGAACCTGAGAGAGGGCGGGCGGCTTCGGATATTTGATTCCCAGTGGCCGCATACACACCTAATGTGATTTCAGTGACGGTCGGACAACGACACGGACCGTGGAAACGCATCTGCCCTTCGACATTTATCTGAGCATTTATCTGAGCATTTGCGTGGTTGGGAACGTGGGAACCCCGAGCCGGCGTGACCCGCACTCGCAACCTTCGTCGAGTTCGCCAATCGTTGTCGGCAATCGATCCAGCTATTAGACAATGCACTGACTGATATTCTCGGATCATAAACTATTTCAAACGTAGTTGTTTCATTCGTTCAAGGAAGCATACATTCCAGAAAGAAACAGTTTACACCACGGTTTAACATTTAATGTTCAGACGTTCAGGTGCCATCATGAAACACAAGCTAAGCTAGGTTGGGCGTGTTGCGGAGGGTGACAAAGGAAAGAGCTTTGATGCGTGCTGAATATGGGCCACTGAGTTCCTAGACTACCCATGTAAATATGGAGATAGGCGTACAAGAATTATGGTGGCTGTCAAAACCACATCCACCAGCTAATGCCATAAAAGGGCCGGAAATGCGGAACTCGTCACCGCACTGCAAGTCGACCCCCTATCTCTGCCATTTCCCCACGGGCCTGGATGGACCAGAATCAGGGAGGCACAAACCTACCAGTGGAGGAAACTGACCCAAAATTCGTAAACTGCCACTCTTCGTGTCCTCGATGACAAATTCAATTTCTTTAATTTCGATGCCATACCCGTTGAAGCTGTCGCCGTGACGACCACGAACTTCACTGAGGATCTCGGAAGCTGAGTACGGGTGTAAATAGTCGCAGTACGATACAGAAAAACTTGTGACGGACGGGCTATATCGGTTCCAACCAAGCGCCAATCGCCACCGTGAGTTTTCGTGACAATCTCTCCTGTCTTCAACCGGTAGGATACACGAATACCGTCTACAATGTCTCCATGTGATATTTCGATTCTTGATATCCGATCAATGTTTTGCGCCTCGGGCCAGCCACCGACTAAATGACAGAATGACGTGTTATGCGCTCTGTAAGACCGCAGGGGGTATGCCCACACCTTCAGCCCAGTCATCGAATGGGTCAGGGTATTGGCCCACGCGGCCAATCTCCGGCGTTAAACCGTAATCATCTTCTCGGTGACTCTTAATTAAAATAGGTGCAATTATGCTTCATTGACCCCGCTCACCAGATAGATTCTGCGCATAGTGGACTGCTGTAGACTTGGGTGTAGATGTTGTTGTACGAGAGTGGCTGGCGTCCGTGAGTCAATCGCCTGTGATTTAACAGATACGTAGGACTGACTTGGCTTCTGTTGTTGACTATTTCGGGGATTTGGTGAAAACGAGAAAGGATCGGAAGTTGGGTTCTGGGAATCCTTGATGAGATCTGCGATATTAGAAGCACTGGGTCGAAGTTTGGCGTTGGACGCCCACGACCGCTCGATAAGCGACCATATTTCATCCGTCAAACCGACCTCAGCATCATCTGGACGTTCGGGTCTTTCTTCCTCCCGCACCACGAGCTCGTAGAGAAGACTTTCATCAGTTGCTCCAAATGGAACCAAACCAGTAAAGATCTGTAGAACCTCAGTCAAACAACAGCAGCAGCACACTGCTGCACACATCAATGTAACGTGCCTCGTATGCTGTCATAGCCCATGCATAAACGTCAACAGGTGGGGCAAGGCGTCGGCCTTTCATCCTTTCCGGAGCCATCCACCGTTTGGTCCCAGTGATGAGCACAGCCGTGGAACGGGAACTAACATCCACCTTGATCAGGGAGAGCCCAAAGTCCGCAATAACGGCACTCTCGTCTGCTTTGATGAGCACATTAGTCTACATGTCGATGAGTGTCGATAGAGGGCCCAGATACGTAGCAGTGTAGCACGACGAACAGCTTTCAAATCTCCATGTATAATCCCCCGTGCATGTAGGTACGCAAGACCGAGTGCGGTTTGGTGGATCTACTCATCGTGAAAAAAAACTCAATTTCATCATATTCATAATAGCGGCACATATTACCAGAGTCACGCGATTCGAAGTCGGTTTGACGTTGAGAAAGTCGAGGACGTGCCCATTCACCATCAACTCCATGACAAGAAAGGGAGGCTCCTCATCGACTCCCGCGCCAAGAAATTCTATGACGGAAGCTGAACACGGCAAAGAGACGAGGTAAAATAGCTCTTACGAAGAACGTGAGGATGTCGCAGTCGTTCCCAAACCTGTTTGAGCGTTCAAGTTGGCGTGAATACTCGAAGCAGTGAGACTCCTACTCACTTTAACCTCATTCAACAGCATCTAAGTACGTGATCGCATCAGATAAAATGTATCACAAATTAAAAGCCGCTTGCCTTCGAAGAAGTGGTTGCAGAAAGTTCCTTGAGAGCCACAGCAGCCCCAAGGAACATGGCTTTGTAGACATCGGAGAACCCTCCGCTGCCGATCTTGTGCTTCTTTTCGACTTCAAACGATGATATGGTCCACGGTTGAATATTTATGACACGACCACTTCGGCGTTGTAACAAGTGATGCTATGTTGGAGAAATTGACGTTCAGTCGAGTGGTCGCTGTCGGTGTCTTCAAGTTTATTCATCTTTTCCATGCCCTTTAAATTGCGGAAAGAATCTCAGAACAGGCGACGGAAATAGAGAGAACATATACATGCCCTTTGCATTGCACGATTGCGGCCAGCAGCGATGACTGCTGCACCTCGAGCTTTCCAAACAATTCTCTGAACAACTTCTCTTGGCTGTCCTTCAGCTCGCCAAGTAAAAGCCCGAATGTTCCTTGTCACGACTGCGTGCATCATCGAATTCGGATTGCCACAGCTTATTATCAATCTCACACGATATCTAGTAGGAATGGATCATCGATCGCAAAGGGTAAGAAGGAGCATCTCACGTTGAATTTATGGTAAAGGTGTAAGAGACGCCAATGATACGTCGAGACTGACGATGTAATCTCGTCTCCCTGGAGAAAACGCCGGAGGAAAGCTTTACCAGCTTGCTCTAGTGCCAAATCGCGTATCTCGTCGATAAGGCTGGCATTGCATGGAATGCGGTTCGAGCTGGACTGCGAGGATGAAAGGGTCGATACCTACATTCTCAGCGATTTAAGTTCCTCATCAATCGAACTAGCAAGGTCGGGTTGATCCTTCAATTTACGATCGAGAGTAAGTATGAGTTCAGCAACGGATCCTGTGAGAGTTTCAAGTTGGGCGCGACTGTCGTGAACCTGAGTTGGTTGTGAAATGAAGTCGGGTGTATGTATTAAGTACGAATTGAACCTTTTGGATCGCATCCCACAAGGTCTTGAATCCTTTCCATGCTAAGCCTAGACAAGGAACGGGTACGAGATCGAGGACGCCTGATACGGAGTCCAGAAGTTGTATCACGGTTTTGGCCTTCATTTTGGCTGTCTTTTTCATGTTGGAACAAAGAATCGGTGATGGAGAATCAAGCAAAGCACCAAAGCAATCACCTCACAGCCGCCCAAGCCTCAATTTGGCCTCACGCAGGCCTCATGTGTTCAAGCGCCAGTTGGCTCGTTACCCAAAAAAAAGTGTCCATGTTCCGAACCAAGCACGTGACAAACGAAAGTCCGTGAGGCCGGCCCAAAATGACCAAAATCGGTACCCGACCTAAACCGGAATTTTCAGGGGCCTTTGCCAACTAGACCGGTGACCGTCTCTCGGCGAATCCAAGGGTGGATATCTCGCTAGAGAGACCGGTCGATCTGAGTTTAAACTTGGCTGGAAGCAAAAACTTACTGTATATGGTTATCCCGAATAAGGAAATAAATCATGTGATCACGTGTTGAGGCCTTCCTCGTCGCTGGAAGGTGTATGATATGGCTACTACAGATGCGTTGTACACTGAAAATGACCTACAAATGATCAGGACACTTACTGGTGACCAGCTGATATCAAGATATCAAGATATCCCCCCTAGTCAACGACTCACAGACGCGTTCATCAGAAAACTGGGTGATTCTGAGTGTCCAGGGACTGCTAAGCGGACGATAGGGCTGATTTTCGTCCTGGGTAGGCACGGATCTCAGAGTGTCGGAGTTATCGGAAGTGAAGCTCAATGTTTGTCCAAGTGACCAGATTCTTTCGTCTTCATTTCTTGGGGGTGTTGGGATTCACTTGGATGATAATCACGTTCGAACGCTTCATTCTGAACGATGAATCGAAGGAAATATGATCAATGCGTTCCAAATTTCGTGGCCTGCAGGCAATCATGTATTCACTTTGCAATCACATGACTGTTTTCCTTTTTCAGGTTACCCATATACGGTAACTTTACGCTTCCAGCCAAGTTTAAACTCAGATCCCCCAGGCTCTGCATTGTGGTTTGCCCCATCTCGCATCGTGGTATACCCCATTGCACGAGCCTGGTTATGAGGCTATTTGCCAACACCAACCTTACTACCGTTGAGGGGGGAAATAAACACAAATCATCACCTGGCCTTCGGTAGCAGTACTCTCAGCAATGCAGGTTAGCAGAACCTGTCAACTCCAACTCGCTCGGTATGTAACGTGTGTCAGAGCTTTGCACTGCTTTACACTTGCTTTACAGTAACAGCCGTGGTTATGGCAATAACCTGGTTATCTTGCAAAGGGGCCACACGCTGCGCCGACTGCTGGATTATGCATTATATACTAGTTACCGGGTCTTGTCCCAGAGATAAGGCTCATAAAGGTCTGTTGCTGCTATATCCCGTGGGGGAATGACTTCGGTTATCAGGCAAACTCATCCAATCTCAGTGTTATGGCATTAGACGCATTCTGGGATGGATAATGTTATGTGGAGGTGTAATAGGGACTGTGCATCGTATAAAATTGCAGTCGTGGGTGAATTTAAAACAATCTCTTCGTTTGACAAAATGACTATGCTATTGTAAGTAAAATGAGGGGGAATGAATGGTAGAAATTGAGCGGAATGAATGTTGTGTCGAGGTCCGAGGAAGGCTTCGGGTAACCCAACCTAGCCATGCGGTCCGAGTCGTGAAAGATTCATTGCGCCAGGGCCCAGAGGGAAGATTGAAAAGCGTTGATGCCCCGGACGGCTCAGACTGATGGGAAGGAGAGCCGGAGTGGTCTGTGCGAGCACAGCCATACTGTATGGTCCACCTTACAATGGCTATGATTTCACCGATTTCGGGTATGTACATGTTTTTATATTAGCCTGCACCGACTGTTGACAGATGTAGCCCGGGTGACAATCGACATGCTACCAGACGTTGCCCTCCTAGAAATTTTTGATTTCTACGAGGATGAAATACGGATAGAGGCGTGGCACACGCTGGTGCAAGTGTGCCGAAAATGGCGAAACCTTGTTTTTGGGTCACCACGTCGCCTGAACACCAGTGAGGGAGACGCTGGAAATTTGGCCACTGTTGCCGATTGTCGTACGGGGGAATAGCCGCAAATGTGGGGCATGGGAAACGATAACATCATAGAGGCGCTCGACCACAACGATCGCATTTGTGAATTGGATTTTTTCGATAATCCAATCTTGCAATCGGAAAAAGTCTTGGCAGCAATGCAGCAGCCATTCCCGGAACTGACACGTCTGCAGCTTCGGCCCAGAGATGAAGCAGCGCTTATCGATCCCAACCCGTTCTTGGGTGGATCTGCACCACGTTTGTAAACACTTATCCTGTATCGCGTTCCATTTCCGGGATTACCGAAACTACTTTTGTCTGCTACCGATCTTGTTTATCTTTATCTTTGGAGGATTCCTTATTCCAGCAGTGGTAAAGTCTCCTCGTTAAATTTGAATCACCTCGATGGCGCCCTGACCAGGACAGCCGAAATTCGCGTCTGCAGGCACGCAGTCTCCTCCCCGTTCTCACTGAGTTGCAGTTCAGGGGAGTCGGCGAGTATCTGGAAGACCTCCTGGCCCGGATCGATGCCCCTCTACTTGACTACTTGGATATAACACTCTTTCACCAACTGATATTCAACGCTCCCCAAGTCACCCAGTTCATCGGTCGCGCACCAAAGCCTTTTTTAAGTTGTTGCATTTGTCGACAATAAATCAAGTAGGGCATGAGAGTGGGTGGGTGGCAGGTGCAGTGACATCAGATATTTGTCTCCCAGTCTCCCAGTCTCCTACTTCTGACCGGATACACACGACCACCTTGCACGAGTCTTGTAATCGTAACGTGATTTCAGCTACAAATCTGACAAATGCTGAGATCAATGGCCGATCAGAGATAGGTAGACGTTTGCGGCTGGTTGGAGCCGTGACCCCAAGCCGAGGTGCACGTCGTGACCGGTTGACCCGTCACCAGCGCACGCGACCTGGCGTCAGGGTTCGTTGTCGTCAATCGATCCAGCTATTACACACTAACTGATACAAATACTATCTCAATAGATCTAATGTTCAGATGTGCCATGCATCACACTGGCACATAAACACATGCTAAGCTAGTCTCAATTGGGCATGATGCGGGGGGTGACAATGGAAAGAGCTCTGATGCGTGCTGATTATGCCAATGAGCTCCTAGACTACCCAAGTAAATATGGAGATAGACGCACAGGAATTGTGGTTGTTGTCAAAATCGCATCCACCAGCAAACGCCATAATAGGGCCGGAAATGCGGAACTTGGAGCCGAGCTGTAAATTGATCCCCCTAGCTCTGCCATTTCCCCAGGGGCCTGGATGGACCAGAATCAGGGGGGCACAAACCTACCAGCAGTGGAGGATACAGACCCAAAATTCGTGAACTGCCGCTCTTCGTGTCCTCGATGACAAATTCAATTTCTTCAATATAGATGCCCCAGCCCACGTCGCCATGAAGTCCACGAATTTCAGTGAGGACCTCGGAAGCTGAATACAAGGCGAGTGAATAGTTGCAGTACAACATAGAAGGACTTGTGACGGACGTGCTAGATCGGTTCCAACCAAGCGCCAATCTCCACCGTGAGTTTTCGTGACAATCTCTCCTGTCTTCAGCTGGTAGGATACGCGAATACCGTCCACGACATCTCCATGTGAGATTTCGATTCTTGATATTCGATCAATGTTTTGCGCCTCGGGCCAACCACCGACTAAAGGACAGAATGATGTCACTACGCTTCGTAAGACTGCAGGGGTATGCCCACACCTTCAGCCCAGTCATCGAATGGTTCAGAGTATTGGCCTGCGTAGCCGATCTCTGACGTTAAACCGTAGTCATCTTCTCGGTGACACTAAATTAAAACAGGTGCAATCATGCTTCATTGGCCCGCTCACCAGATAGATTCTGCGCATAGTGGACTGCTGTAGACTTGGCTGTAGATGATGTTGTACGAGAG
This sequence comes from Russula vinacea, assembly GCA_022376525.1. Lineage (NCBI taxonomy): Eukaryota > Fungi > Basidiomycota > Agaricomycetes > Russulales > Russulaceae > Russula > Russula vinacea. The sequence goes on from WTXL01000058.1 coordinate 79,192, forward strand.
TGGCTGACGTCCGTGAGTCAATCGCCTGTGATTTAACAGATACGTAGGACTGACTTGGGCTTCTGCTGTTGGCTATTTCGGGGATTTAGTGAAAATGAGAAAGGATCGGAAGTTGGGTTCTGGGAATCCTTGATGATATCTGCGATATCAGAAGCACCGGGTCGAAGTTTGGCGTTGGAGGACCACGACCGCTCGATAAGCGACCATATTTCTTCCGTCAAACCTACTTCAGCGGCAGTTGAATCATCTGGACGTTCGGGTCTTTCTTCCTCCCGCACCACAAGCTCGTAGAGAAGACTTTCGTCGGTTGCTCCAAATGGAACCAGACCAGTAAAAATCTGTAGAGCCTCAGTCAAACAACGACAGCAGCACACATCAATGTAACGTGCCTCGTATGCTGTCATGGCCCATGCATAAACGTCAACAGGTGGGGCAAGGCGCCGGCCTTTCATCCTTTCCGGAGCCATCCACCGTTTCGTCCCAGTGATGAGCACAGCCGTGGAACGGGAACTAACATCTACCTTGATCAGAGAGAGCCCAAAGTCCGCAATAACGGCACTCTCATCTGCCTTGATGAGCACATTAGTCTACATGTCGGTGAGTGTCGATAGAGGGCCCAGATACGTAGCAGTGTAGCACGACGAACAGCTTTCAAATCTCCATGTATAATCCCGCGTGCATGTAGGTACGCAAGACCGAGTGCGGTTTGGTGGATCTACTCATCGTGAAGAAAAACTCAATTTCATCACATTCATAAGAGCGGCACATATTACCAGAGTCACACGATTCACAGTCGGTTTGACGTTGAGAAAGTCGAGGACGTGCCCGTTCACCATCAGCTCCATGACAAGAAAGGGAGGCTCCTCGTCGACTCCTGCGCCAAGAAATTCTATAGTGGAAGCTGAACACGGCAAAGAGACGAGGTAAAATAGCTCTTACGAAGAACGTGAGGATGTCGCAGTCGTTCCCAAACCTGTTTGAGCGTAGAATATGGCGTGAATACTTAAAGGAGACTCCTACTCACTTTAACCTCATTCAAAAGCATCTAAGTATGTGATCGTATCAGACAAAATGTATCCACAAATTACAAGCTGCTTGCCTTCGAAGAAGTGGTTGCAGAAAGTTCCTTGAGAGCCACAGCAGCCCCAAGGAACATGGCTTTGTAGACATCGGAGAACCCTCCGCTGCCGATCTTGTGCTTCTTTTCGACTTCGAACGAGGATATGGTCCACGGTTGAATATTTATGACACGACCACTTCGGCGTTGTAACAATGTGATGCTATGTTGGAGAAATTGACGTTCAGTCGAGTGGTCGCTGTCGGTGTCTTCAAGTTTATTCATTTTAACCATGCCCTTGAAATTGCGGAAAGAATCTCAGAACATGTAGATGGAAATAGAGAACATGTACATGCCCTTTGCATTGCAACGATTGCGGCCAGAAGCGATGACTGCTGCACCTCGAGCTTTCCAAACAATTCTCTGAACAACTTCTCTTGGCTGTCCTTCAGCTCGCCAAGTAACAGCCCAAATGCTTCCTTGTCGCGACTGCGTGCACCATCGAATTCGGATTGCCACAGCTTATTATCAATCTCACACGATATCTAGTAGGAATGGATCATCGATCGCAAAGGGCAAGGAGGGAGCATCTCACGTTGAATTTATGGTAAAGGTGTAAGAGACGCCAATGATACGTCGAGACTGACGATGTAATCTCGTCTCCCTGGAGAAAACGCCGGAGGAAAGCTTTCCCGGCTTGCTCTAGTGCCAAATCGCGTATCTCGTCGATAAGGCTGGCATTGCATGGAATGCGGTTCGATCTGGGACTGCGAGGATGAAAGGAATCGATACCTACATTCTCAGCGATTTGAGTTCCTCATCGATCGAACTAGCAAGGTCGGGTTGATCCTTCAATTTACGATCGAGAGTGAGTATGAGTTCAGCAACGGATCCTGTGAGAGTTTCAAGTTGGGCGCGACTGTCGTGAACCTGAGTTGGTTGTGAAATGAGGTTGGGTGTATGTACTAAGTACGAATTGAACCTTTTGGATCGCATCCCACAAGGTCTTGAATCCTTTCCATGCCAAGCCTAGACAAGGAACAGGTACGAGATCGAGGACGCCTGATACGGAGTCCAGAAGTTGTATCACGGTGTTGGCCTTCGTTTTGGCTGTCTTTTTCATGTTGGAACAAAGAATTGGTAATGGAGAATCAAGCAAAGCATCAAAGCAATCACTTACAGCCACCCAAGCCTCAATGTGGCCTCACGCAGGCCTCATGTGGTTCGTTATCCAAAGAACAAAAGGAATGTTCCGAACCAGCACGTGACTTAGGCGCGAACAGATAGGCTAGCTTGAAAAGAGGTGAAAAGAGGCGCACCGCACAGAGGCACCACTGTCATCACAGTCGGCGTACATTTTCGCTAAGTAGAACTTAATCCTGTTCATAGTCAGGATCACCGCCAGCCGCCAGCTAGTTTCTGTACGCACGACTCCGATCGCCAGTCCACACTAGAATTCCTGCTGCCAGTAGAACCCGCAGAACCCGCGAACAGCGCCTTAGCGTGTTCCCCGCCTTTTTCGCAACGCAAATGCTTGAACAAACCAATATTATAGATTGACCTGGATGCGCAAATCCGCGTACTGTAGACATAAAAAATTATCGTCGGGGTGATTGAAATGCGGATAGGTCGACGTAGTGCTACCCATAATGAATCACAGACAAGCGCCACAAAGCCCCGTACAACATGGATGCGTTTAGTCAACCTTGCGGGCCCACTTACGCCCGTAGCGGCAGATTGCAAATGCTGATGGGTTGGCGGGTGCGACGACGGGCTCTGGGGCTGCACAACGATGTCGACCTTTTCCCGTCCGTAGCTACCAATCTCCCTCCCTTCTCCGAGTGGAAACTCATCGCGCGTTTCTCGTGTCCAGAGACGACACTGACGCCACTTCCCTTGCCCCAGTAGGCATACATCTGTATGCCCACGACGAGGTTGAGCACAAGGGCAAGGGCGAAGCCCGCTGCCATGAGGGGATCGTTGACCTCTTGTGCGGTGGTGAATAGTCGGGCGGCGCAGCCCCCGATTTGGGAAACAACGGCAAACGTAGAAAGTTGGCCCGTACTGCGGGCACGGTAGTTCTGCACGATTTGGGGGAGTTTGGAGAAGAGGGAGAGAGGGAGCGTGCAGAGCTGTGCAACTGCAAGCACGCCAGCCGGTGCGGTAAGAGGGCGATACTCGCTGCTAGTATAGCGAGGAGTGCGGTTATGAACTTGCCCACGGGATTGGGTACCTGGGATGTTGTGAGTCGGCGGGATGAGGAGGGAGGGTGTAGAGGATTATGAGGAGGTGATGAAGACGTTTTGGATGGTGAGGAAAAGGTTCTCTCCGTATGTGGAAAATGGGAAGGCATTCCGCGAGGAGTAGGCAAGTGTTATGGCGTATGAAGATGTTTCGAGGATGTAGGCGGCTAGGGAGAGGCCACGCGCAGATTGAGCTCTAAGGACTGGGTGAAAGGTGAGCCGAGTAAAGGACGGAGGAGAGCAGCGTACTGAGAATAAGCTGGGGAACTTTCATTATTGTACCGCCAACGACTATCCCGACACCAAGTCCCTTGGATAATGAATACTTGATGCAGTCGACATCCTCGATATTGAGATTCTCTACAAGGGAGACATAGCATTTCTGTTCATAATGAGGCATATGGCAAGTGAGCACATTTGAAGGTACGGACCTGTCCTATTATCGATGTACCGAGGTCTTTGATGAACCAGAACAGGTTTCTTGTGGCAGATGTCATTGTGGTGGTTTGGGTGCGCGAGTCGGGGTACGTATATGCGCACGTGGTCGCGCCTTTATTCTTTTGGAGGCGAGACTCGCAAACTGGCCAAAGCAAAAATGGCCGAGTACGACCTCACAAGGACGATTATTCCCTACTTGGATCGACATCTCGTCTTTCCTTTGCTCTCCCATCTTCACGAAAGTGGCCTTTTCTCCCCAGAACAAGTCGCCGCTGCTCAGTATGAGCTCGCAAAGGGCACAAATATGGTTGATTACATCGTATCTCTCTATGAGCAGTTGAACCCCGATTCCGAGGTCCCCAAGGTATGAAGCGGTTTTGACTCTTGTATATTCCATCTAACGCAGACGCTTAATCAAGAATTTGCCGCCAAAAGAGAAAAGGCAGTGGCGATAAACGAGCAGCTTCAGCAAGAGGCGCAGGCTGTCCTAGATGTGATCGAGAACCCAGATGTTGCCCAGGCTCTGCGCCAGGACAAAAACCAAAACCTGACCTATCTCAAGGATAATTACGGTGTGAGTGATGCTGTTTTTATATGGGCTCAAAAACCTTGACTCCGACAATCCCCTCCCTAATTTTGCAGCTCACCCTCGAACAAATCACGGCGTTATACAACTTTGGAAAGTTTCAATACACGTACGGAAACTACTCTGGCGCCGCCGATTACCTCTACCACTTTCGCGTGCTTTCCACCGACACTGATTTGAACACCTCTGCGCACTGGGGCAAGCTCGCCTCGGACATCCTCACAGGGAAGTGGGACGTGGCGCTTGAGGAGCTCAACACCCTACGCGAGACGCTCGATGCGCGGGCGGGCGCCGCCCCGATCACTTCCTCCGCGGCGGGGGCAACGCCATCATCACACGTGGAGCCACCACTCGGGACGCTACACTCCCGCACTTGGCTCGTGCATTGGTCCCTCTTTGTGTATTTCAACCACCCAGCAGGCCGCACACTCCTCCTCGAAACATTCCTCGCACCCGCTTACCTCAACACCATCCAATCCGCCGCACCCTGGGTCCTGCGCTACCTCGCCGTCGCCGCTGTGCTCTCGCGCAGGTCGCAGGCGACGAGCACAGCCGGGGCGACGCCGGTGAGCTCGCGCGTGCGGCACGCAATACGGGAGGTCGTCAAGGTTGTGCAGTTGGAAGAGTATCAGTATTCGGACCCCGTCACCAAGTTCCTCAAAGAACTTTACGTTGAGTTTGATTTTGAGGCCGCGCAGCGTCAGTTGCAGCTCGCGGAGCGCGTCGTCGCAAATGATTTCTTCCTGAGCGAGACAAGGGAGGAATTCCTTGATAACGCCCGGTACCTCATCAGTGAGGCGTACTGCCGCATTCACCAGCGGATCGACATCGCGTATGTTTCATTCGCAAAGGCGGAGAGAAAGATAATTGACCCTCTTTTTTTGCAAAGCGACCTTTCTGCCCGTCTCAACCTTTCTCCGGATGAAGGCGAGAAATGGATCGTGAACCTCATCCGCGACACTCGGATGGCGGCCGATGCCAAGATTGACCTTGAAAAGGCATCCCCCCCCTTCCTTTTCATGTAGACCCTTTTTGGACTGACCATCATTCTGCAGAATGTCATCGAGATCCACCGCCCGGCACTGCCGATATACCAGTCGGTCATCGAGAAGACGCGTGGGTTGAGCATCAGGTCGCAGGCGCTCGGCGCCGCACTCAGTCGGACCGGACAGCAGCAGCAGCAGGCCCAGCCTGCCCAGGAGCAATCGGCGGTTGTTGAAGGTGCACGATAGATGAAAATGGCCTAGTAATCTGTCCTGTTCTATTATAGGAGGGAAAAAGTGATATACGATAGGTTTGGCCCTGCCCTTTGTAGCCAATAGTAGCCATCATGCTGTGAATTTATTTTGACCATGTACGCTGCTATTACAGGAAACGACTGTTCGGAATTACTCTGGGTGGGATACATCGTCGTCGTCTGGGTAGAGCTGTTGAAGTTTGTCCTTTAAGCAACAAGCTCTTAAAACGGCGACAGATGGTGTCTACCTTTCCTGGGTTCATAATCCCGAGTGGGTCAATCGCCCGCTTGATCGTCTTCATTAGACCCACTGTACCCTCGCTGAGCTCCTCGACCAAGAACTCTTTCTTCCCGATCCCGACTCCGTGTTCACCCGTGCCTGGAATAAAAGTGTGAGTTTTCATACTGAGGGGAAGGGGCGTTGTGAAAGGATATGATATTTACAAGTTCCGTCGAGAGCGAGAGCACGCTCGACCATGCGGTGCACGAGACCGCGCACGGTATTGAGCTCCTCATCCGTCTTGAAGATAAGGAAGGTGTGGAAGTTTCCTGTGTGATTGATTATACGTCATTAGTCCGCGCCTTGGCTTTATCACAAAGACGATTATACCATCCCCTGCATGGCCCACGACAGTATACAAAATGCCACAGCTTTCAATATCTTGTTGGGTCTCGTACACAAGTTGAGGGAGCTTGGAAATAGGGACGCTGCGAAACATTTTCAAAGTGAGCACCAACACGGGGAAGGGGCCGCGCGCGCAAAAGTACTGTGGGACTTTCTGATTGAAAGCCCCTCTCTCGCGGTGCGCGGTCGGGGACAGTTGATGTTTTGACGCACCATACGTCCGTCGTCCAGGCCTTTGCTCCCTCGCCCGCATACGCCAGACCGGTGTACAACCCGTTCTTACGATCCGTCCACACCGCCTCGGCCTCCTCCGGCGTCTTCGCAGGCCAGAATCTATCCCCACCGTGCTTCCTCACAATCTTCTTGACCACCTCCACGGACTCGGACAACGCGCCAGGTGTCGCGCCCTGCAGCTTGAAGAACAGGTGGTCAGCGATGTCGTACTTACGAGCGGGATTGCCCGCGGCCACGTGGCGCGCATGAATGCAGCGTCGACGAGTTCGATACATTCTGCGCACAAAAGTTGGGGTGGGATGGGAGAGATCAGAAACCGAGAAGAAAGAGTAGAATTGGGGGAGGAGCGGCGCACGAATGCCAATTCCAGTCTTCAAGATTTCGATGACGGCCTCGCTGGCCTTGCGCATGTCAGGAAATCGCGCAGTGGCGACGGTGGTTGGGACTACGGGCGCGAGACGGATGGTCACTTCCGTGACGATGCCGAGGGTTCCCTCTGCGCCGATGAACAGCTTGGTCGTGTCAAATCCGGCAGACGACTTGCGCGATCGACGTCTCGTTTTTATCACCTCACCAGAGGGAAGGACAACAGTCTGCGGGGAGAAAAAAAATATTAGCGTACCGCGCCGCAAAAGCCTTCGAAGGAAGCATTAAAATAAAGCATGTATGCTGACCGCATTCAGGAACCATTCACCCTTCGCTGTGCCGTAGCGGACTGCATTGGCTATTGGGAGCAACGGAGATCAGTAAATGTTGAAGTACAGTAACTACCAGGACCGCGCTGACTTCCGGAGCAGCCAGTGCTGAGCATGCCACCAATAGTCGCTGTGGGACCAGGATCGAGCTGCGGATGTGCGTGAAGGACCAAGGAATCACCGGCGCCTTCAGCTTTGGGCACGCACAGGAAAGAACAATGGAATGCCTTTCTCCTTCAAAGTCTCGTTGATTTCCGCCCAGCCTATGCCCGGCTGGCAGACAAGATCCGAGTCCTCTTCTGGAGGAACATATTTTCTCAGATCAACGATGGGGGACGCAGATCGAAGAGTGGGACGCACCATGGATAGCGATAATTTTATCCATTCCAGACATGTCGATGCATATACCCCCACCATTCCACTGCAGAATAATGTGTTGGGAAAATGGTCGCGCGGTAGTATGAGGGGACGCACGCCTGCAAACTGGCCTTCCACACTCGTTCCACCCGAGTAAGGGACGATGGGCATGCGGTACTTCCTCGCAACGTTAACGGTCTTCACGACATCCTCAGTCGAGTCCGGATAGACCACGACGCTATGCGGAAACCCTATCCGAAGACCGTTCAAACGTCAGCCAACCAAGGGGTCCCAGTCTGAGGAGTCGCGCGGACGGACGTACCAGGGTGATGCGCATGGGAGGAAAAACCATGAGCCTCCAACTGGTCCCCATCCGTCACTACCGTACCCTCCGAGAACAAAGTTTTGAGTTCTTCTATTGCGTGGGCGAAATCCTCCGGTGTACCGTAGACCGGTTTCGGTGGGGGAGTTTCGGCGGAACGACGCACGCCGACATAGTAGCCTCCCAGGCCCAACGCAACACTCCCCAATGCCAGCGCGAAAATGTTCGACGAGGTGTTGCTCGTACCTCTAGTTGTTGTATGAAGCTGGCACAGGTGGCGAGGGAATAGGCGCTCCCTCCCACTCATACCGCTTAAGAGCGAGGCACTGGCAGGCACCCTTCGAGCGCTGCAGATCCTCCTTGACAACAACATGCTCGAACTTGTTTTTGAGTAGTATGCTCCTGAAGTGGTACTGTATGACCTTTACAGGCCTCCGTGTTGCGCCCAGAACAGGCACGTCGGAGCGCCGAACCATCTGGATCAGGCTGCTCGGAACGGAAGCGGGGCGCCAAAGTAGGCAGAAGAGGTACATGACAATTAGACTTCCAAGCCCTAGTGTATCAGTATGTCTCTAATGATTTATTCCCTAACTAACATCTTGTGTGTGTATTCTACGGTATACAATATCGCTACATTGACTCTGCGCTTCGCAGAGCGGTCATTACGCTACGTATATAAATAGGAAAAGCGGGCGCATGGGGAATCATGATATACAAAACAATGGCGACAAGCAGTCAAAACACAAGGGGAGGCAAGCACACCGACCAGCTGATTACTTCCGCCTAGCTCTTCGCGATGATCGCCGCGGGATATAAGGTCCGGGAGACTGCACTGCACGCACCCACTGGGACCGATCTCCCACCGGGACAGGCTCATCCTCGTTGAGTACCATGTCCACCATGTTGGAAGGGCCTGGATCAACGGTGCGGCGTGGTGCGACAGCGAAACTCTCCTGCTGCGGTGGTTGCCACCCGTTCACATACTGAGACTGGTAGTATGGAAGAATGGTTGAGACCACTGTTGGCTCGTCCCGATCGTTCCTCCTGGCTGCTGCTGCTGCTAATGATGATGATGATAGACCATACCCTAAGGATTGATTGGCTGCCCGTTCTCCGCACCGGCGGATGGCGAACGGGTGGTCGCGGCCAGCCCGACCACGGGTCATACGGTGCCACCAGACGTTTGAGGTCGACAGAGATCTAGGATTAAGGTCGGCTCTGAGTTGTTGGTTCTGCACGTTTGGATCACTGTCTTCATCATGGAAAACCGGGGGCGTGACGGTGAATCGCACGGACGTGTCGAGAGGGGGAAGTTGTGGGGGAAGGGTGTATTTGCTTTTCCCGTCGTCGAACCATGCTATGTCATAGATCGATAAAGACCATAGCTCCGAGAACATGCGCAAGTGGGAAACGCATAGCGCTACAATTGTGATAAAGTAGCCGAGCACTTAGAATAAGGAGACAGGCTGAGTCAGCACAAACAAGGATTTGCAAGTCTGAGAGAGACTCACACAGGGTCGCTGCCACCCAAGAAATAGGAACGAGGATGACGAAGGAAGCACAAATCGAAAGTGGTCCCTTTGCGTTACAGAACGAGGGAGGGCCGCTTAACGTAACAAAGATGCTTGCAGCTGTTATCGTACATCGAAGAAATTGCTTCAGCAACGACGACACCAGCACAACGTAGAAGTACCTATTTGCAGAATCGTGAAAATCCCTGTCCAAGCGCATTCGAACGCGACCCGCGACGTTTTATTGCCCGCCAATGCCCTAAAGGGAACAAAAGAAGATTGTGCGTGAACAAGTTGATTATTGAGCGGCGTGGGCGAGATGCATACATGGCGATTGAAAGGGATATGACAGTCCCGTTAAAAATGAGGAAGATAGTCGCACCACCAGCTACCAGTTTGGTCAGAACCCAGTTAGCAGATGAAGGGCAGCCCTGATTGAGGTGTACTCACCGTTGGCTCCAGCTGCCCGACTCGCGCCCACATTCCAAGCTGCGAATACCAGCGCAGTCAAGCTCATATAAATCAATAGACCTACCGCAATGTGAGTAGGTGATCATAAACGCAGCAGATTTTTTTTCTCGTACTGACAGAAAACAACAAATCGGACAGCAGGAATGGGCTACCGATCAGCAGGAGGCGAGAGGGTGTCCGAGAGAGTCCCTGTTCGAGAGCCCGGCTGGACATTCTCTCTAACGGAGAGCGAGCGTTAGCGGTGAGGGATGCAGTTGAGGGAACGAAGGATAGAGGGAGAAATGAACATGAGGTGGACAACGAGATAATTCCTTATGGGCGAACGGGAAGAAAGCTGCTCGAGAATAATTGACCATAGCGCGTGTCTCCATCTCTACCCGTTTGCCGTGCATGCAGACAATGCAGCACAACAATGATAGATTACCAAATCACTGGTCCGTGCTTCGAACCCACCCATTTCAATTTGGGAGTACACATACAACATATACCTATCCTACGCAAGACAACCCAACCCAGCATGGAAACCTAAGTAACGAATGGACGACGAGCGCGCAGCGCCCAGACAGAGGTAGTGTTCACAGGGACACCCAACTATCAAGTACGATGCGACCAAACCCCACTTGCGCTCCACTCAACGTAGGGATGGTCGTACAAGCTGTATTCAGACATGTCCAGGACAAGGTCGACCCGGAAATACCTTGGCCAAATTACGGCAAATTCGGCGGTAGACCTCCCCTCGTCGCGCGCGGGGCCGAGGAGGCAGATGGAAGCTCGGAAGCAGGCACAACCTTCCGAACTCCCGTCCGTTTTGGTGGTGGGTGCGACATGATATCTGGGCGAGGCCAATTTAACAATGGTGGTGGTCCACCACCATCAACCAGCGAGCTGCGTAAATGTTGGGAATGGGTAGCGCGTGGAGGGATGGAGAGCGGTGGGTGTTCGACCGTGTTTCCCAAAGCGGCTTGGACGTGTGAGGGGTAAAACGTTGTAAAAGGCATGGATGCTGGCATCGTCTGCTGCGTCGTCGATTGCCGCGTAGAACGCTCGGTGATCCCCGACTCTCGATCAGACGAACGTCCAATCCTGGACAGTGAAGAAAACACAGACCGCCTCAGAAGGAGAATGGGGCGCTGGGGTTGGGGTGCTGAGATAGGTGCATCGTGGTGGGGCGCGGCTACTTCGGGCGAGCTTCCGAGTTGATGGCAATACAAGCTGAGGTACCACGGATACGACCGTACTTGAGCGCTCCAAACAGAATCATCCCCTTTTTGATGAAGTATAGAGGAGATCACAAGGAAAACAAGGTATATGAAAACTGCAGCGGGTAATGTCAGCGGCAAATACAACTCAACTGAGAGTAACTCTCACGATTGATGGTACATATCCAAGAAAAGGCCATTAAGAGCTTCGCAGAGGCGCAAGAGCCGCCATTGATGAGATCAGCTACAAAAGTGTCAGATCATTAGGCAGTAATCGCTATGGATAGTACATGTCCTTACCTTGAGGTGTACACATGTCATGCGGAAGTTTGGTTGTTACGACGATAGCACCCACTGGAGCATAGAATAGGTTAGGAGAGTCCTCAAAACGCAAATCAAGGCAATGCGTACCGAGATGCAGGAGCCAAAGAAAATCGACCCAGAGACATTCCACCCAAACACGGCCAGTAAAGGCTCGATATGAGAAGATGTCGATGAAGAGCCTAGTATGACGGCGATCACGATGCAGGGAGAAAGGGGTAAGATTGACAACTCACATAGGAATGACGACTAGTAAACTGAAGGCACCAAGGAAAATCATATAGACGTCAATATGCAACTGAGCTGGAATTGGGGATGAGTGGGGAATACAACTTTGTTGGGTACCACGGTCATCTTACTGTGAAAATCAGCATTCTGTGAGATGGGCAAATTCCATGCGGCTGCGCTGCAGATTATGGCATTGGAAACGATGGCAATAACTTGAGGTAAAGAGGGGTTTCGTCAGTAGGAGGACATGGTAGTGAGCTGGTCGGATGACATACCAAAGAGATAGTAACGGTACAAGAGAACAATAAAAGAGGCTTCCATGATGGAGTCCAGGTAGTTGAGACTGGGAAATAAAAAGAAGGTGGGGGACTGCAGCGGGAGCAGACGGGAAACAAGGAGCAGAACCTGGCTGCACCTGAGAGGAAGCAAGGACTGTGTCACGCTGCAAGAAGCGGTGTACCGCCTCTCCGTTTCTCACGCTTGGCTCATGGCCGATTTCTCTTCCAACACTTTCACTGTTAGAGCCGCGGATCAAATCAACGTTAGAGGCCGTGCTGTAAGACGTATTTTTCTCAGCAATCATGCCATGAAACTGGCAAAATTGTTTGCTGGTGACGTAGTCGGGTTGACGGCTATCTCGGAGATGTGCCAACAGCGGGTTGTGCGTCTCCTATCGAAAATGCGGTGTCAAAAATTTATTGCATTTCCTTCTAGAGACAATTCGCAGTGGGCACGATATGGCCATCATCAGACCTGGCAAGTGATGGTGAGCAAATTAACTGATAAAGATTTTGGTCATCATCTCATCTTGGTAGTTGTGGAGCTCGCCACCACCCTCCTGCTCACCGCCCGCATTTCTGAGGGTTCCAAAGCAGTCATATTCCATCTGAGTTCGATAAATGTCGCGACTCGCCCTGCGTGGTTACCTTCCCTCAAGGAGGCTCATCACGCGGACACTGTGCGGCTATGCAAAATTGATATCAATGGAGCACCTGTCATTTCATCTCTCTCACCAAAATCGTCTGAAAAGGCCAAACAAGGAGATTGGCTCCGTCTGCTTCTACGCGAGTCTTTGGGTGCGAGATCACTTGTTGTATGTGGATATTGTCAATATTCGTCTGATTCATCGGACAGTGGACCTCAAGTATGTATTGTCCACGCAAGTCGTACAGATTCAATATGAGGGCAGAATGCACGTTTTCTCTGTTTCTGCTGTGTCGACGAGGACCGAGGACATCTCGGAAAGCTTTCGAGCGCTAAGCATGAATGATGCCGCTCGCCTGTATATTGTAGACTGGGACACCATCGTGGCAATAGGAGATAACGTACAGCCTGAGGTCCCTGAATCAAAATCACTAAATGTAGAAGATCTCATCCCGTCATCTTTTGCTCTATCTAACAACGTGCATCAGCTTGATGTCGGGGTTTCCGACGAACCTCAAGGGACTGATGCCTACACAGCCGTTGGAGGGCTAGATGACCAAATCGCTCAAATTCGTGACCTCATGAAATCCCTTTCCTGCGGCCCGAGTTGTTCCGCCATTTTCGTGAGCCCAAGTCCCAATCCTTGCTGAGGCTGCTCAACCCGAACTTGCCTCCCTACAGGCCTCAAGCCCCCTCGCGGGTTGCTCCTCCATGGCCCTCCTGGGACGGGAAAGACACACCTTGCACGAGCAATCTCCGCATCGACGGGCTCGTCAGTCATCATAGTCAACGGACCTGAATTAACCTCTGCATACCACGGCGAGACAGAGGCGAGCCTACGACGCGTCTTTGCGACCGCCCGTGCTCGCGCACCGTGCATCATCGTACTAGATGAGGTCGATGCGATATGCCCGCGCCGCGTAGACGATGCCGGGGGAGAAGTCGAAAAGCGCGTTGTCGCAACGCTACTTACTGAAATGGACGGCGTCGACGACACAGACGCGCGTGTCTTGGTCGTCGCAACAACGAACCGCCCAAACGCCATCGATCCTGCCCTGCGTCGTCCTGGGCGCTTTGATCGCGAGATTGAAATAGGTCAGTTTCTTCAACCTTCTTCGTTGTAGAGAGAAAGAGCAAGGTGTTTTTCTGAAAATGTAACACCCGCATTTTTCTTTTTTGCAGGAGTGCCTGATCTTAACGCGCGCATATCGATATTGAACGTACTCCTGGAAAAGACGCCTCACGCAATCACGCCGGACGAACTTCACGCGACCGCATCCCGCGCGCACGGCTACGTCGGCGCGGATCTGGCAGCAGTCGTCCGCGAAGCGGGAACACTCGCCATCAAGCGCTTCTTATCATCATCACCCCAGCAATCCGCAGAGACTGCGACCCTAACTGCAGCGGACCTCGTCGCGGCACTCCCCACTGTCCGCCCATCCACGTTGCGCGCGCACGCGATCGCCACGCCACCAGTCCGATTCTCCGACATCGGTGGGCTTGAGAACACTATCGCCCGCTTGCGCGAGTGCGTCGAATGGCCGCTCGTGCATCGGGAGAGGCTCGCGCGTCTCGGTGTGCGTGCGCCTAAAGGCGTGTTGCTGTGTGGGCCGCCAGGCTGCAGTAAGACAGTGCTGGTGCGTGCAACCGCTGCCGAGAGTGGCGTCAACTTTGTCGCTGTTCGCGGGCCAGAGGTGAGTTTTTTTTAAGCTCACGGTCGAGGCATAAAACTAAAAGTGATGAACGCGGCGGCGGCAAAAAATTGCTGATTGCTCCGTAGCTGTTGAATAAGTACGTCGGTGAATCGGAGCGTGCCGTGAGAGAGATCTTCCGCAAGGCTCGTAGCGCGGCTCCATCAATTATATTTTTTGTACGTCTATCTCGCTTCGCCTTTCTACGTATACATACATACCTAGCGCGCAGGATGAAATTGACGCTTTAGCATCCTCACGCTCGCATTCTGCCGTCGACAGCGGCACACACGAGGGCGTCCTTCTCAGTTTGCTGAACGAAATGGATGGGGTAGAGGAACTGGTAGGCGTTACGGTCATCGGCGCAACAAATCGGCCGGAGGTGCTAGTGAGTTGTCCCGGTTCTTCCCCATTCAGTTACTGCCCTCCCCTCCCTTTCTCATTTTGAAATGCTCCGCGTCAGGACCCAGCGCTCATGCGCCCCGGAAGGCTCGATCGCATTTTATACGTAGGACTGCCAGATCTCGCTGGTCGCATGGACATTCTCCGCATCCGCACGCGCAACATGGCGGTCGAACCTGCTCTCGATCTTGATGCACTTGCCGCCCTTGTACGTTCACCTCGCCTTCTCTTTCACAGAATCTGAAACGCCGTTTCCCAAACTTCCGGTCTTTGAATTGGTTGGTACAGACGAGCGGGTGCTCGGGAGCAGAAATCACGGCCATGTGCCAAGAAGCTGCATTGATTACCATGCGAGAAGATATCGATGCAACATTTGTGAGTGTCCCACTTCTCCGTGACGCCTCCATTTTAATCTCAAAATTTTGTAGGTCTCGCAGGACGCGTTCGTCGCCGCTGCGAAAGCGCTTAAACGACAGATCACGCCCGAGATGTGCGAAAGTTTGAGCGCTGGAATAACGAATACGGTGTCAACATGTTGGCGTAAGCCCCCCTTTACCCCGCCCAGCGATGGCGACCTTGTTACCGACATACCTGGACGATCCCGCGCGCCCATGGGGGCCGAGAAAGCACATGCAGTGAGATGCTCGGTTCCGAGAAACTCATGAATGTAGTCGAGTTGCGTCGCTTGCTCTCATGCTTGTAGCGGCCAGTCGCGGCCGATGCGGTCATGAGTAGCCGCTAGAATTACTGTACGGCGGTACATTCCTTATCAGACAACCAACATGGGCGTCCCGTCGTCGAAACGCTCGCGCGCCTCGATTTCGGCCCCAGCTGCCAGTAAGAAATATGGTTCATCCGAGGATTCTCGTGAGCGAGTAAGAGGATGTTTCGATGTTTTTTTAAGGCATTGTTCAACAACTTGAATGCTCCGCCCAACCCCCGAATCATTTATTTTGCCAAACCATAAATGTGAGGGGAGTCACGAGGTTCCCCTTTTCCCTCTCCCGCTCGCACAGCTAACATGCTGCGTTGTTGCGCCCTCCTCCTTTCCTTCCTATCCGCGTTCGCGTTCGCCTCCTCGAACTCGAAGGCACCGGTGATAGACCACCGTGTGCTCCAGTGCACGACCAAGGCATTCACATCGGCCTGGTCTGAGACGTTCAACAACTTCGTCGGGCTTACCCCGAACTACACTCCGGGAACATTCATCGCTGTCGATTGCACGCAGATACCAAATATGCAGTGTAATGCTATCCCTGAGGACGCGAAGTGAGTGGGCTCTCTGATATGCGTGACGCTGAACTGCCCGCTGATCTGTTTCTCAGGTGGTACGTGTATTCCTCCAATACAATATCTCCATGGGGCTAACATTTATGCCTCGTTACCAAGTCAGAGGAAGTATTGCGTGTGCTGCGAGCAAGTCATTACGGGCAAGTTTACTTCTTAGTACGCCATGACGATGCTAATATCACGGATCGGCGCTACAGGGCATCTCCCTGGACCCGTAGGGGTTGGGTGTAAACGGGTCTTTTTTTGAGGCGAACTCCGATTCCCACTTAAAAAGCATCAAGAGGCCCTATACAATTTCCTTCGAGATCATTAGAATATTGGGCTATCTTACTTGCTGTATTTCTACTCCATCACTCACTATCGGAACGGAACAGTGCGTCGATCTAAATGACGCTCGCCTGCTTTTAATTCACCACGAGCTGTTTGAAAGCCCCCAAGAACGCCAGGACCTCTACTCTGTTCTAGAGAGGGCGCATTCGTAGGCCTTAGCGCCTTGGAGTATGGGATATACCGAAGAATGCGTGTTTCTATTGTTGGAAATGTTCCTTGTTGATCAGCGCCGTGACGGTTATTTTGTAGAAGATGGTATTCATGCCGGTCATCGTGATCACGAAAAGGGCGGCGAGTAGCAGAAGATCCAAGAGTTCAATTACTCCCCACATACGCAGCAATTGCCTCTGTGACAACTTGAGGCCCGGGTTCCTGCAAACTGAGCAATCGCTTCTCATCTTACACCGGGAGGAGAACCTCGTTGTCATTCATGACACAAAAGTCTGTCTGTGCAATAGGCAGATAACGAGCGGAAGTCCTTTACAGTACACGTCGGACAAAAATGATCTATCGCCGTCATCGTCAGACCCAGCTCCTCCAAAATCTTTGCTGCAAAGTTGTCGATGCCAGTGGCCACCTCTGGCCGGCCTATGGATATAAAGCCAGATCGAGGTGGTGAAACGAGCAGCAACTTTCTTGCCTCTCCAGACTCCATCCACATGCTCACGATCTTCGGTTGTATGGGATAATGAAACCAGCAACTTGGAGCGAAGGGATATCTTGAGGGATACTGTACAGTAACGGGTGCGGGAAGGTCAACAGATCGGAAGAAGTCTTGTTTGCTCTAAGTCACCATGATCGCGCGTGCGGGCGATTCGTTTTGCCAGTGCCAGTGGCGTTGGTCCAACGCTCCATCTGTACAACTTCAGCCCAGGTCACGGATCAAGTTGTCACACATGTCACACGGTTTGCATCTACCCCGAGATGGCCGAGTGCCAGAACCCACGAGAAATTGTATTCTCCCCATGGTTCCAGATGAAACGTCTGCGTCTGCGTGGGTAGTGGACGTTGACCAGTTCACCGCTCCTGTTGGTGAACTGTATCGTTTTGACGACAAGTACAACTGCTGAACATCTACGCAAATACCAAGGCTGCAGTAATACCGCTGGCAAGGCCAAGGCCAACTTGAAGGCTACGACTAGCCTTCTAGGGATCAAGTTGTACTGTTCCTGATCTATTACAAGAACAGTACAATTTGACCCCCATTTCCGGGCTAGCTGGCATGCTGTAACACAATACGTTCGCCGAGTTTGTGTTAGGTTTCAGTATCACGACATTCTTCGCCACTGCACCCGCATGCGTGTTACACCCGATGAATAGGTCGAGGACCTTGCTCCGATTCGTATCAGGGGGATCCTGACGCCCTTCTACCAAGCTTCTACTAGGCCACTTTTGGGCCGAACAAGCAGCGATCAGAAACGAAAGTGATGGATCCATTCATGGTCGGAATGTATTCTCGCATCCCGATTACGGCTTTCGGTACGTATGTCTGAATTCATGGATGTGAAAAAAATGAACTGGGCTACCAGGGCCACTTCAGACCTGCCAGTCGCTACGTAGATTTATTCCCGGAACAAGCCAAAGGAGATCCGCAATTCGGACGCTCTGGCGCTTCACTGAATTCACTGACCTGGGCTCTCAGGCCTCCAAAGCTTATCATGAGAACGTACCCCCAATGCTCATCGTCGATTGGACGACATGGCCTTGATTAGACCTAGAACACTGGCTTGGTCACCCACTGTGCCATTCCCCTTGTCTCTGTTCTGGATGCGGAGATAAGACGATTAACGAGCATCCGAGTCACCCCAACTTTGACGTACACTGGCGTCACCCTTACTTCATCGACGAGAGCGCAGAGCAGGCCCCATCAGCTGTCTAGCCTGCTGGCAGAGGACAAATCCACATAGTTCGCGTCCCGCACTAGATCATGCGATTGCTCCCGCGGATCTTGCTCCTTTTGGAATATTCGATACGGACGACTGTCCAGCCCGCGAATCAAGGAGATGACCTGGCCTTGTAACCCGAAAAGGTTGTTATTTTCTCTGCGCATGATCGAGTCCCACCCCGGGCGCAACGGTGAGGGCAGCTTTTCGGTGCCGAAATGAGCTTGAATGAGGCAACCATCCCCAACTCTTCTCAACACTAGCATTCACAAGGACGACGCCTCCAAATTTCTGTATACGTATAAGGACCATAAACGGCCGCGAGACAGATGAGGAGTTGTACTGCAATCTTGAACATCGCCAGGGGTGAGAAATGCTGAACATCAAGGGTGCAAGGTAGTACACTTTGCAGAGGACCTGCGGACAACATAATGTTCCCGTCCACTCCGAGAGGAAAGCCTCGCAGATGCCATGCAGTGCCATGCAGACCTTGAAGGAAGTGAGTCTATCTGTTGATGGATCTACTGTGGTACTCGAAGCCCACTTTGCTGTAGTAGAGAGTACTTGGCGGGTAGGTGAAGAAACTGTCAATATGTATGAGCTAAGTATCATCCAATAAATCTATCATACTGCAGAGGACTCGGTCACGATGGTGTGGACGATGTAGTAGACCCGCATTCCAGAGGTAAGTATTCTTTGTCATCAATTAGAGTCCGATACAAGTCAGAATTTCTCCGAAAACAATGGCAGGCGGTTGGTCCCTCACTGTGAGAGTACCCATTCTAGTTTCCCAAACTGATAGTAACGGTCCCGGCCTCGAAAAATAATGAGCAGAGGCCACTGAAAGGGTTGTAGAACTGGAAAATGATCGCCGAAATGGAGGATTACCGACAAAAATACCATGCGCCCCGTACCTGACGCGTCCGGCCGAGCCAACACGCAGTGACGGCATTGGCATACGTCTCTGCTCACCGAGGATGAACATATCCGAAGCGCCGCGCACACTTCCATCTCTCACGAACGACTCC
Organism: Russula vinacea; assembly: GCA_022376525.1. Taxonomy (NCBI): domain Eukaryota; kingdom Fungi; phylum Basidiomycota; class Agaricomycetes; order Russulales; family Russulaceae; genus Russula; species Russula vinacea. Next base: position 98,264 of record WTXL01000058.1, read on the forward strand.
GGTCCCTCGCGCCTCACGATCAGAGAGCAGCGGTGCAGCAGTAGACACGGAGAACGTCTCGAGTGCAAAACATGAGCTTGCGCATCATGCAAAAGTAGATCTTGCTCCCATCGCGCAGCGATGCTAGGGCGGCGGCCGCCGACCTCAAGGATGTATTGTCAAAGTCGGTGATTAGGCCCTCCGCGCCGGATGGGAATCATTTCGTCGACTGTGGGTACAGGTGCTTTGGATTGAAGGAGTCTGAGCTGCCCACTTAAGCCATACGACCTGAAACAGTGAAACTCGCCAGCAAGTATAAGCGCGGGTAGATGTTGCTGCAATCGACATTAGATCATAACCAAGCGTCCAGGAGAGAGAAGCTTAGAATCATACCTTCGTCAAGAATCCCATCCTCCCAAGATGACCGCTCGCTGAGTCTCTACGAAGAACCAGGGCGCGTCGTGCTCAGACGACGTCCAAATACAGTACGCCGATCGAGGACCTGTAAATGTATGAACAGCTGCGGTTTGTGTTTGTACGCGCGTCTCACTTACCCGTCTTCGGTATCGAAGCTAAGCGCCAAGGGAGCGCGTATGCATCCATTAACTGGGCCCGGGGGCTCGGCTCGGGCATACGGATGGCAGCCCGTTCCCTGTGGGAAGCAGCCAGTCGGTATACAGTATATGTGCGGAGAGAGCGAGTGAGACCTCGTGGCATCGCGGCTGCGAGTCCGAGTCGCGGTGCCGGCACGCGGCGGCACACTGGCAGAGGGATCAGCCTGAGGCGGTCAGTGTTTCCAGCGCAACCTCACCGCAGCCTCAGTCGGAATTGTACGAATATGTGCGGAGAGTGTGAGGGAGACATCGTGGCAGTTCGGGCTACCACTCCTGTGCCAGCACCCAGCATAGCGGAAGTGCAAGGATTAGGATTCGGCGGAACATTGTTTCCAACGCAGCCCCCACCTCGGCTGCCAGTGCCCCCGTCTCAGCCAGCAGACCGTTGGTGACGGTAACCCGAAGCTTCATAAATGGAAACGCCGTTAAAGAAAGTGTCCTGTGCGTTACGGCAACGACATCACTTACGGGTGGCGATACGCCTGACCTCCTACAATCGAATGACAGACCGGTCCCCAATTGAACTCCCTGTACTGCTGTACATTGATCATGAGCCTTACAACGCTAATCATAGCGCTATGTCTTGTTAACCAATCTCTCCAATGCATCGCCTGATGCGACCTGGAACTCCCATAAACCTGAGCTCACCATAGCCCCACCCTTCTTGACGAGACGTCCCTGATTGCGTACAGCCATGTTCATCCGCCGCTCTACATCCAGATCACCCTCACCCTCGTCATGACCATCGTTCTCCCCGCCACGCTGTTTTAATCTACGAGCCTTTTTCTTTCCACCGGCCGTTCCATGGCTCTTTCCTCCATGCCCGCTGATCGTGCCAGGAGCCTCGCGCAACGCAAATGACTTGGCAAGGTGGCCAAGATGTAAGTGTCGGATGTGGAATATATGTTTCTCATCCGAGGGGTGTGTTGCATATGCGCGAAGATGCGAAGCAAAAGCCTTGCGTGCCATCTCCGCATTCTGTTCGTACACAAACGCGTCAATCCATGTGACATTTCGAGGGAGACGACACTGCACACCTCTTTCCCTTGCAGGCACCACCGCTCAAACGACAATTGAACCTCCGTCGCGCGGTCCTCGTACTCCCTACCTTTCCCACCAAAACCCGCTTGCAAAATCTCTTCCACAGCCACAGCTTTGAGAGAGTTCGCGGCGCCACCTTCCGTTGTCCCAGAGGCCATTCGCGCCTGGACCCATTCGACCCATGGTTCCTCGCTCGGCGCAATAATCGTCCACGCCTGTCCTCCATGACCCGCCCGCGCTGTGCGGCCGACACGGTGTACATATTCAGTGGCACCGCCTTCCGTCGGGAGATCGTACTGGACGACCACGCGCACCCGTGGTAAGTCGAGTCCGCGAGCCGCCACGCTCGTGCAGAGCAAAACTGACGCCGCCCGACCAACTTCAGGTGCCTTTGGGGACGAGGAGAACGCGCGGAGAGAGGAGTGGCGGGTAGCCTGGGGAAGAGACCCGTGAAGTCGGAAGATCGATGTATCGGGAAGCAATGGAGAATGAACCTCTATGCTACCATCCTCGCCAGGTGCCGCCTGATCACTGCCTGATTCCCGGTTACCGTCGTTCTCCAATGTAGAACCGCCAACAAGCGCCAGTGGAAATCTACGGAGTCTGTGCAACTGAGGAAGACAATAATTTTGAAGCTTCCTCGACCACCTGATTGAGACAGCAAGGACCGAAGCAGGGCAATAAGTGCGACCAGACGCAATTTAAGCGGCACGACGATGTATTTCTGCAGAAGTTGCGATGGTGGAGTGAACTTTGGATCTGCTGCAGCACCCTCATTAGCGTCAGTAGCCGGACCAGGCAGATCCAGCTCGGTTGTCTTGATAATGATCGGGTTCTGAAGAGCAGCACCAGCAAGAACCTGGACATCTTCGCGCATCGTCGCGGAGCAAAGGATGGTGCGTCTCCTCACACCCCAGTCCCACCCACGAACCTCCATGCTCTGGCCCCCTTTCACAGCCTGTAAAGCAAGCTTTCGGCTTCCTTCCAGACAAGCAAGGATGCCTTTGATCGTGTCCGCGAACCCAAGTTCCATGAGGCGGTCGGCTTCGTCAAGCACAAGCCAACGACATTTGCTGACATCAAACGAGGATGTTTTTGAAGGTGGTCGAGAAGACGGCCGGCGTCGCGACCAAAATGGGTATGCCCTTGCGAAGACGGGCTTTCTCGTGGGCCCGTGTCGCTCCGCCTGTTAGTAGTCCCGATACCAGCCAGCGAGTGAGCCGCGTTTCGTTGTTTTCCTCGTCATCCGGCGCGGCATCCAGCGGACGCAGACGGAGTTTCAGCAACACTTCAAGTACGTCCGATATTTGCTTGGCGAGTTCGCGTGTCGGAGAGATGATGATCGCCAGGGTTCCGATTGAGCGGTCGATGTACGAGTTGGTACTCAAAGGAAGAAGGTCATGAAGAATTGGAAGGAGGTATGATAATGTCTTTCCGGAACCTGTTTGTGCCTGGATAAATGCGTCTCGGGAAGACGCGCTTGTGAGAGGAGTGTTGAAAGCGATGCGCACTGTATCGAGGTGGGCTTGAGGATGTTCATTTTTGTCGTAAGGTGTGTGGCGATGAGGGAATTAAGGCCGAGACCGGTGAAAGTCGAAGAGTCGGTGAGTGGGGCATTACTTGGCTTGTTTGGCGTATGTGGTACAGATACTGTGGATTTCTGTTCGACCTTTGGGTTGGAGGAGAACAGCGAAGATATGACCTGTGCAGGTTGGCGGGGCTTGGGATGCGCTTGGGGTACAGAGCGAAGCGTGACAGGTGGGCGGTCAGTGTGTTGCCGTGGCCGTTTAGGTGGTCGCTCGTCGGCTGTCTGAGTACGAGCCTTGCGTTTTTCAATCCTTTTTGACTTGAGTCTAAAGGCGGTGAGTACGACGTGTCATGGTGGGATGCCGCGCAACACACCTGTCAGTCCACCGACCACCTTTCTTGGTGTGCTCCCTCCTTGTCGATGGCCCTTCTTCAAGAGCGAGATTTAAGACGAGAGTATCACTCATGGATTCGTCCGCAAAAACTAGCTCGGTGCACGGCCCGTACCATTCCGCGTCATCTTATTCGCATTCCAACAGAAGCCGTCTCAGGATGGCACAGTTTAAAGAGCGACTCTCTCTCTTTTCGTTCTCTCCCGAGTCCTCAGACGTCCATCCTAGGCATTCTTAGCCCTCAAACCTTTCCACTCATTTGGTTCATTCCTTTCGTCCGACAATGCAGCCCAAAGCTTGCATCTTCTCTCTTACAGTCATCGCAGCGCTCGCGCTCGCCCACCCTGTGCTGCGCGACGCCACGCCGAGTGGTGTGTGCACTCCCAGCAGTATCTCTCGGTTCCTTTGACCGTGAAATTCCCGTAGACGTCGACATCTTGAATTTTGCCCTCACCCTGGAACATATCGAAAATGCATTCTATACCCAGGGTCTTTCTAGGTTCAAGCAGGAGGATTTTGTGGACGCAGGCTTCCCCAATTGGTCGTATGGTCGGCTCAAGCAGATCGCTGCTCATGAAGCTGCTCACGTCGAGTTTTTGGAGGGAATTCTTGGCGACAAAGCCACGAAACCTTGCACTTATAAATTGTTCGTGATCATGGTATTTGGCCGCCGCCGGCTGACCGCGTTTGCTGCTTCTCCAGCTCTTATCATGACCCCAAGTCCTTTGTCACTCTTAGTCATGCCCTTGAGGTTGTTGGCAAGTGTCTCACTGCCGCTGACTGCCCTAGTATCTCACGTTATTTTCTATACAAGGGGACTCGTCGTATATTGGTGCATCGAAATACTTCAGCAACAAGGTACGCTTTCCTTCTATGCCCAGTTCAGAGGTGATGATAGCGGAACCAAAGGAAAATCTGCTAGCTGCTGTAACAATACTCTCCACAGAGTCCCGCCACTCTGCTTGGCTCGACTCCGCCGTCAGACAAGGGAGCGCATGGAGCGGTCCATTTGATGTAATGTCAGCCTTCAGTGATACGATCTAGCCCTGACCACTCCAAACCGCAGACCCCTCTTGATCTAAATCAAGCCTTTACGATTGCGTCAAGTTTTATCACCTCATGCCCTCCTACGAATCCAAGCCTCCCCGTCACCACATATGCTCAGCTCACGCTCCCTGAACCCGCTAGTGCAAAGCCAGGCTCGACGACACCGCTCCAATTCACGCCACCTGACAGCCTCGATCGTTCTACCCCTTTGTATGGCGCGTTCATGAGCGGGCAGGAAGCTTTTATTGTACCCCTTGCTGATGGCGGGAAGAGCATCAACATCCCCGGAAATTTACGCGGCGTGGTCTTTCTCCTTATTACAATCGGTGCGGATAGTGTGGATGATAGTAAGATAATTGCTGGCCCCGCGTTGCTCGACTTCCCATTCAACTCGAACGGGGACTTGCAAATACAATCGTTGTAGTTTACGTAGATACATGTACACGTGTGTGGAAGTTTGGACAACAATCGCTTCGTTTTTATCGCTTCACTGTGGATGTTCTTCAGGAAATGGACTGATTAGGACCCTCTTCGGGCACAGAGACTCAGTTCAATTATTAGCGCCTTCAGTGAGAACTGCGTGCCTTCTACTACTGAGCGCAGTGTTACGTCAGACTAGAAAGCATGCCTTTAATCAGGGTCGTTTGTCGAGATACCGTATGACTCACTTCGGATGGCTCTAACTCTACCCCCTGCTTGTGGATCGTTGGCCTCTTACATACGGACTGAAATACGCCCTTGTCGCCGAGTTGTCCGTCAAGCGCGCCGAGGCCTACAGTAATGGCAACCGGGCCCAAGTCGGGGCTAATGAGATGGCACGGCAACTGGAGCCCTCACACCAACGATCGAAGTGGTCCGAGTCCGTTGAGGTGTATCGTGTTGCCTCCTGAGGTAGGATCGCCGTTGGCGATTCATATATTCATTTTCCGAAGATTTGTTCCTTGAGTAGGATCGGAAGGCGGAATGGAGATCTCAATAAAAAAGCTACAGTCGGGTACAGGTTATTGCTCTTACCAGGTTTACTGCACAGTACTTGCCTCGGCATGCTCTGGGGGAAGTTGCTGATTTTGTTTAGTTTTGCGCAAATCCCACTTGATGGGACTCGCATCGGACTCAATCGGACTGACTCGGACATGGTTGGATCCGGATAAACTTCAGTCTATGAATTTCTTTTCGATGGCTTCTCAGTTTGATGTTACTCCTTGTTATGTAGCCAGAAGTTCATTTCAGCAGAGGGAATGCAGAACTCGCAGACGCGTGACCGTGTGACAAATATACCATAATCACTCGCTATAATTGATTCATCGACTTTGCTCTCGCAAACCATCTGCCGAGATTCATCTCATGTCGGGTACAGCGAACCCCACCCATGAGGTGCATCGTGGTGATATCCCTTATCAACCACCTTTCACCCGTTCTGCCTCTCCAAATGACTCGCTAACAACGGCATATGGGGGAGATGAGACAAATCTATCAGATGCGGAGCTCTCTGAAGATGCATTCTCGAACAAGGTGCTCGCCAGTCTACACATCCATGAGAAACGAGAAGAGGAAGAGCGTGCAGAAGCACGGCCTCTGATAATGCCCCGCGCACGCCGAGGGGCGACCACGAATGTCAGTGCACAAACAGAGGAAAAAGGTGGGGCGATCCCGTGTTGTTATGCATCATGATGCCCCTGAACTTTTATGTGAAGCGATGTTTGATCAGGTCATGCGCTCGTTGCGGTGGCATGTCGAGGAGCTCGAGGAAGAAGACACGGTGGATACTGTGCTGCAGCGTCGAATAAAGGGTGTGGTGGAGACTCAACCATCTGCGAGCGAGGTGGACATGGTCATGGAGAGCCTAATGGAACCGAGCAGTCAAGGTCTGGCTTAGGCTCACTCAGGCCCCATTACGTACACGTGATCGTTTGTAAAATTAACGGGTGAGGACGCGTTATTTGTTCTTGTTTGGTCTGTGTTCATATCCCACCTTTCAAGCGTTTTGTTTTCTTTCGAGTTGTTCTCAGCCTCCCTTTCGGTGTCTTTTCTCTCTCTGTACAATAAGTTTTTTCTCTCCATTTTGCGATGTCCTCTGAACACCCACCATCTGATGCCAACGACATTTTCTCGCTTTCCGATCGGGTTCTCGCCGACAAGCTCCAGTTTGTGAAGGAGGTGTGCTTCTCCATCATGGAATTGCCTCCGATGGTTCATCTATCCATTTTAGATTGGTTTTGGGAACTGGGGTAGTGTTTGGTTATGCCGACCGAGAGTATCAAAGGATGCCGGCAACACTAAGCTTGCAGTGAAGCTTGTGCACCGGTCTAAGACAACAACGACCGCCGCTCGTGTTCGTTCACTGTGAGTGACACTTTAGTAATATCGCTCCGCGTCGCTGATAGTTATCCACTCAGATGGAACGAGATGAAGGTGGTCAGGACGTTCAAAGATGATCCTCACCCTTCGATCGTCCCCTTCCATTCATTCATCATCACCCCGTCATACGCGCTCATCACAATGTGAGTTCTATTCGCGTAAACGCCACCGTCGGTGCTCGGCGGTGTAAATGCGCTTGTTCTGACGTGAGTCTTCTTTTAAGGGAATACCTCCCAGAACTCGTTCCCGTTGAGGTCCCGGAGCACAAAGCCAAAGAGTGGTTTCACTCACTTCTCTCTGGTGTCCAATTCCTCCATTCTCGGGGTGTCGTACACAATGACGTCAAGTGAGTGTCGTATTTTACGTCTACTTTTGTTTGGTGGTTGACGAGAGTCCAACTCAGGCCTGCAAATATTCTCTTGTCGGAGAAACAAGTGCCTGTCTTGGTCGACTTTGGCTTTGCGGAGAAGTATGACTTGGAGGATGAAAAGGCTTTTTGTTCAAACCTTACATACGGTACTCCGGAAGTGTGTCTTTTTTCTTCTACTCGCATATACGTATTGATTTCATTGCAGTACTTGTCCCCGGAGCGAGCGAGGGGTCTTCCGCATGACACTCGCAGGGCAGATATTTGGTCTCTGGGCGTCACATTCTTTGAAATCCTCATTGGGCGCACGCCATTCGAGCACACTGAAGGCGAACCCTTTGCTACCAAAGCTGCATTAGAGGACTACTGGGCGCGAACTGTATGTACACTTGCCTATGACCTAGGACCTGGTTATACTCACTACGCGGGGACAGATGCGTGGAAAATGGCTTGGCAACTGGAAGATGTCCAAAGGCGCCGAGAAGATGCTGCATCGTATGATTCAGCCAAATGCCGACCTGCGTTGCACGGCGCCTGAGGTTCTACAGGACCCTTATTGGGATGCATCCCTTCCTGCTCCAGGGCATAAAAAGCCGGCAAGTAGTGGGACCCCAGATAAATCAAAGACCTACAATGGCGTCCTGCCTCTGTCTTCGCGCCGTGGGTCTAGAGCTCAACAACCTGAGCGCAAGCAGACAAAGAAGTACGGCGACAAGGAAAATTCTCCCATAACCGCGCCCAATCCGAAGAAGTCTCCTGCTCGGCAGCGTGTACTATCGGGAACGGATGGTTCGTAACTTTTCTGTCAATAGTGGGCGTAAATAACTCTCGGCTCTTGTTTAGTCCTCGGCTTAACGAAGAGGCGCCCCAACGTCAATGTGCACCTCCGCACCCCACCGCGTCCTCGAGAGAGTACGTCAGCACTCAAGCAGAAGTCCCCAAAGGTCCAAGATAAGGAGAATGCCACTGTCCAGCAGAATGTCGCCCCACGGAAGAGACCCTCCGCACGTAGTCTAGCTCGCAAGCCTTCTGCTCTAGGAGATCGCACGATGCAGATACGCAACGCTGAGAACTCATGGGCTGGCGCCCTCGACAAGAATGTCGGCGAGGCAGACAGGAGCAAGGGAAGTGTTCGTGATCGTATGCGTGAGTGGGAACTTGAGCGCGCAAGGCTACGAGAGATGGAGCGGGTGTCTGAGTCGGACACTCAGGATGTCGAGCAAGAGACAGAGCATCGCCTTCCCGTTCGGAAGCCCTCACGACTCGGGGATATTACGCCACCAGTACTACCGTCGCCTGGTACCGTCTTCATTTTATGCTCGTCCCGGTTGCGTGGTGACGGTTATCCCCAAAGATGCACACTCCTCGCCGATTAGGCCGAGTGATCCCTTTGCACGGACCATGTCTGCAAAACTTTTCAAACCAGTTAAGGACTCAACTGCGCCACCGACATCTATGCCGCCTATGCCAGGTATGATTTATAACCTCCGTTCCTTCTGACCTCCATAAAATCCTATCTATCAGTTGATACCGACTTACCAATGGGCGAATGGTTTGCGCAAAACGGGTCTGCGAATGAGTCGAGTCTTAGCCTCTTTAAGCAAAGCTTAAAGGCTCCACTGGGTACGCCAAATGTCTCATGCTCACGAGGCTACATCTGAACATTTGGGGACATCGACGTCTTAGTCAAGACAGTTGACATTTGCAAATCCTCAATTGGCATGGTTGGACGTCGTCTGAGCACAACGCGCCGTGGTTCTTCGCAGAGACTCAGCGAGCGGCCATCTTGGGAGAATGAGATTCTTGACGAAGGTATAGTTCTAAGTTCATGCCAGTCGCAGTCGTGTCATGCCATCTTGCCATAGCAAATTCGACCTTGCCCGTTGTGCATCAGGCCGCCAGGAACCAACGGGTTGGTGAAGACAATCAGGCCGATCGGATGAACATTTGGCTCCAGAACGTCGAGAGTGCGTCTGCAAACTGTACCCTTTGACACCCTATTTATGCCATCGTTTCTATCTTCCAGAGGTTGTCGCCGATGCAAGACAAAACTTTGCTTCGTCCAATGTTAGCTTGCTTCCTCCACTTCCTGTCCCACCCGGTCCCCAGACTCGAAGACCATCACGTGATCGCTCTCACTGGCCCTCACGCAGGGTTCTTCCTGCCAATCAAGTTTTTCAGGTCGAGGAAGACTCGAGTGTAGATCAGAGCTTCGCCTCCTCCTCAACCCCGGCACAGAATGACCATCCTGATGTCGTTCCCATGGATATACTCCACATCGTCCCCCGAGAAGGGCCCAGTGGTTCCGCCTTCTCGTGTGTCGGTCCGCGGCCGACCCGCCGGGCGACTGTCCTTGGACCCTCACCTGAGAAACCGCGTATTTTAAACATCGATGCTGACATGACGCCATCAAAGCGAAGAGAGAAGTCTAAATCAGCGAATGACTTGAACCGTCTTATCCGTCCTATCTCCAAGGTACAATTTGAACTGGATAAACGTGAGAGCATTCACGTCGACAACCCTTCTGTAACTCATTTCTTTGTATAGTTGCGGCAAAGTCGAGTCTCTCAGGAGTCCTTGACCGAGACCTATTCACCCCAGATCCCGTGCCGCTAGACCCAGATACGTCGGGAGCTCGGACGGCCATGCGACCGCGCATAGCCCCGGCCGCAATAGCCTGACGAGTCCCCATTCCTTGTACATCCGTATCCTTCTCGCAAACAAGCAATGACTCCCCCGGTAATGGACTCACCTACCCGACGTGACCTCGAAGGTGTCTACGACAGCTTACTTATGGCCACCAGTGGGGTGAAGCGCGTTGGTAAAGGTTACCAGTCAAGTAACGTGAAGCCGATCTCAACAAATGCGTCCCCATCGTCCTCGAAGACTCCAGGCCGATTTTTTCATCCAACACGCCGGCCGATGCCACCACCCGTATCTAGTGAGGACAAGTTCATGACGTGGACCACAGATGAACTTGGTTTGTCGTCTGGCCGTGCGAATGTTGATGATCCTGGCCCCTTGGAGGATCGTGCTGGCACTGCGAAAACTGTAAGTCGCGCATTCAAAGCACTTGTCACAGGAAGGGCGGTTGTGAAGAAAGAATCACGCACGTCATGACACTCCAACTCTCGGCTTCTCCCCATCATGTCCATAAGCTCTATCTATATTTTTATCCCCCCATCTCGCTACAATCTCATTTCATTTTCTCATCAGTTGTATATACCATCATAGCACGGCTTGCATCGCATATTTCCTCCCCCACCACGTTTTCTATTCTCTCCCAATCAACTATTCTCCGCGTCTGTGTTCTGGATCTCGGTTTTATATTGTTCTCCTTGTGCTATCTATTGCTATCCCCTCTGTCGCGCACGTCATTATCACAACGAGCTAGATCCTTTATACGCTTTTCTCTCACGCCTCTCATGTCCTTCCACCCACAATTGCTACTTTCACGCCGTCATGTCAACGTCCCATCCACGAGCAGTCTAATGAAATTTGCAATGGTTTAACGTTTTCTACCATCCCTTCCCCAGTTAACTGGGCCTTTTCCGTGTCCATCCGCGCTGCACGAAAATCATGGACCCCTTGTGGTGCCCGCAAAGAAGAAAATGGAGATTAAAAGGGCATGACCGTGACTTCGCAAGGTTATAGACTACCCCTAGGTCCCGCTAGTCGCGATAGCTCTGGTCCAAAAAACTAGTGGTCGTTTGCATCGCGTTAGTAGCCACTGACACAGTGGTCTGAGAGTGCTTCCGCATGTGTGCCGCAACGCCTTCATGTCCCCCTCCCATGAGTTCCGTGGTCCAACGTCCAACTTCCATCTCCGCCGCCAGTGGGTAGATGATTGGCATAGACGCACCGTGTGGGAGCATAGACGTACGTGCTCAACAGATCAAAATGTCGCTTGACGCGGCCGACTTGAAAGACGCGATGCCAGAAACCGGTTTCGAATTTGTGTCGCTTTCTGGCTCCTGACCGCCACTCAATAAGACCCAGTGGAGGCACGTCTCATCAACACCCAAGATCAGAAGCAGCACTGGCAGAAAACATGCATGTGTAGCATATTCAGTGCGAGCGCGGCGGCGCTGCTCGATGGCGTCTCTGAGCATATCGGAATTGTGTATCCGGGCCACCTTCATTCAAGTTGTCCGTGTTGCGGCCACTGCTGTTCGTGTACGACCAAATTGTAGATCAATCACGACGGCTCATTTCTCCCTTGTAGAGAAGCTAAATATTGTGTACGGTGCACCGAGTACGACTGTACTAATTACGGACTATCAAATCAAGGTGGTTGTACGATTGAGAGATATTTATCTGTATTCTCTTCCGCCGTTCCAGTCCAGCTTGTGCCCTCAATCTGGCAGGCCTTCCATGATGGCAAGGTACGCGACACTGCTAGGATCTCAGCAATGACTTCATCATTTAACTCCAGTTTGTATGTGCCAGACTTGGATGATGTGTCCCCCCCACTTGTTGCCCCCTGTGACTGTTGTAATTGCAGCTTCTGTTCAGAAACCCTATTGTTAAGGCTGGCTGGTGGCCCATTCGATGAAACCACCTGATACATGTCAAAGATGCCATCAGTTAAAACCCAGTCTTGCCAAACAAGGTCATCAGGCATGTTTGGAATGGTTTGGAAGAGTTGAGTCCACGGACAAGCATCTCATGGAAATGAGTAAGGAGGGGAAAGGTGCATGGTGATCCCTTATGTCAAGGGGAATAGCTTTGCCATGGGATTCCTGAAGACTGATACTACTACAATAATTGATAAACACAAACTTCTGGATCTACTTCTTGTCAATAATTGGTGCAAAAGGAGACATTCAGGCTCACATCAGGGAAGAAATGGATGAAACAGTCATGACAATTGAATGCAGCTTCATGGTTTAGACATAATTGGAGGGCATTGCGTGGTTCATGTTGGGGTTGGTATTTGGCATACTCAGGTATCCAACCACGGAATTTAAGGTCCTCCCACTATGTCTAAGGTTAGCATAAAAATGAAGTGTGACTGACTTTTCTTACCGTAGAAAACTCTTTGACGATGAGGCAATGGGCAAGGTAAAAGTGATCACTTATCCCACAAACAAGGCATCGTCGCTTTCCAAGGAATCGATCTCGCTGGTTTATTCCGGATTCGAATGCTGATGTCCTTGATGCTGATGACACGCTATCATGTTCAGGCCAACCATATCCATCAGGTGGTGCACCTGATGTAAGGGGGAGTGGGAATGTGTTTAGAGGAGGCATGATGGCGGAACGCAGAGAGGAGTCGTCACATGGAGACTTAGGGGCAGTCCTATAGGTGCCGAGCGAACGCCCCTGTTTTGACTGACCATAATGGCGACAAACAGAGCATTCACCCAGTTTGCAGCGGAGTGACAGTACATGGCCAGACCTGACAGACCACGAACGACGAATCCGGCGCAACATCGCGCTCTTCGACGACAACAACAATGCGGAACGACTCGAAGGAGTGGATGTGGATGGATGTGGTGCCAGTGAGACCGATGTGCAATTGCCAGCCTACCTAATCTGCATGACCCGGAGGCTCGAATACACGATACGAATACGAAGGACGCTGGCGGTGCTCAAGATCGTTCCAGAGAGCGACTGTCAGCAAGCGCCCCTGACAGCGCCGCACTTGCACCGAATAATGCGTGTTTTTCCTAGTATGCGTTACACGGGTGGCCCAATGACGGGTCTTGACGAGACGTGCCGTTGTTGGACGTGCTCGAGTCTCCAGCCATCATGCATCGGGTCTCACAGTATTAGGTCGATTTGGGTGGCAGTCAGGAAGCTATGAGCATCCACGGACAATGGTGTGATGTGATATCATTACGACAGGACAGATTTGAAGCGAGTTTCTGGTTGGCATCTTTGAGGCGATAAGACTCGGAGGGCACGCATCACGAACATTGGGTCACGTGGATTGCTGCGAAGGTTCATTCGCGTGCACCACTGGACTTCACTTCAAGTTCACCGTCGGACTTCGGCATGTTGCGGATCGTCTGGCTCAGAACTGCAGAGTTCAGGACTACCGAGGAAGGACTGGATTAAGATGAGCAATGTTCGTAGGGTGAGCGCTGGGTTCCATTCGTCTCGGAGGATGTTAAGCACCGGGGACGGAGATGTTCGGGTGGTAAACCTTGGTGATGAACGTCACTTTGGGCGGTGAAAAGGGTTAATTGTCTGGGATGATGATGTCCTGCAATATGCGAGATGCTTTAGTACGCAAGTGAGGAAAAATCAATGGAACCTACCACTTCGAAATGACCACCCTCATAGGGACTGTCTTGTGGGCCTTGAAAGGAGCCGCAAAGGACGGAACGGCGAATCGTCGATGAGCTCAATCACATTCGGGTCATTATAACCTTGGTGAATACGGCAAACTGATCAGATGCGATCTACTAAAGAAGAAACTTAGACATCGAACGCACTGGCAATCTCCTTAGCTACTCGACAGAGTCGTGGGTTGGACATGACAAAATGTGGAAGACGTTGACGAGTCGATGTAGTAATTGAGGCAGAGAGAGGGCTACAATAAAATAGATCTGATTGGTGTTCGGATCACGATGTATGCTTTGATAGTCAGAATGGTGGCGCTGAGGGCCGGGTCACCGATTACCGGATTACCAGGCGGGCGTGTAAGTTATCATAGCATGGCTCGCTGTCTCTGGGAACAGGTCACATTCTCGATATTCACCTCGGTCGTCCTCTGAGGCGGGTTTACTGGACGATAGGACAAACCAGGAGAGGACGACCACAAGCCTCACATTCTGATTGCAAGGGTATCGTTGACAAAGTGTCATAGTGAACGTAGGGCAGACAAGTCTGAAAAAAAAAACGATTCATAGAAGTGGCACATGAGGACGAATGTTGCGGGAGATTATGAAGACGACGAGACTGTCAATGATGGACCTAGCTGTCAACGTCCTCGATTTCGTTGAGACACCATTTGTTATCATTTCAAGAGTCAGATTTTCGAGAGTCGACGGAAGCGGCAAAATGAAAAAAGGTCGTGCCTAGAAAACAAAGTCTGGAAACAGCCGGCTCCGCCGCAGCGATTGCCCACCTTCTCTATGGAATTCATCCGCACACTGGTCAAACACGGAACAATAGAGGAGATTCCCTCTCATAGAGACCCTCCAATTAACTTCAAGTTGCGAATCATGTGAGTACAGTACAGTATGTCAATACCCGCAAGGAAATTCGGAAGGAGCGAGGTGGTCCAAGCCCAATCATTTAGTACTTCTAGTGCTAGGAAGCAAGCGTGCACAAGTCCGAGTTTGCAACGTGCAAAACCCAATTGCGTCTCGGACTTCACCCTAGCATGTCTCATGCTGTAAGGAAGGCCACGCAGTTACGCGGAACGGAGCAGAGCGCCTTCTCGCGCGCCCTTTCTCCGTGAAGCTTCCCACTTTCCTATTTGACGCGAACGCAAGGCCCGCAAGCTTCCTGTCATTCTTGGCTTCTCATCGGCGCTGCTGGTATGGTCTACGGAGTATCGCGCCGGGTAGACATGAACGTCGTTTTCGCTACCTCGCTGCCCGATGTCTCGTTATACAGAGAAAGTGGAGGATTGTATTCACAGAACACATGTGGTACGTAAACAACGCAGATGGCGGTCCTGGCCCACTCGCACGAGTGCCTGCAAGAGTGTCGTGTTGAGATATCGGACGCAGCTGCGTCATTGCGCTATACATAATACGTCACCGCAGCAGTGATAAGATAATTCCACAACTTGGTAGCTTGTCTGGTTAAAAGAAGGGATTCACGGTCTAACTAAGGGCTAAAGAAAACTTAACTGGGCGACCTACTTGTTGGCGTGCAGAGACAAAGGCTCAAAAGCCGCCAGCTCGTGTCCACACTGGCAACTTGAACGACTCTCGTCAGTCAACAATGGATTCTTGCCAAGCTCTATTTCTTCCAAGTGGACAAGAAGGCAAGGCCATCATCAGGATCTCCGTGGTCTTGAAGGAGGGCACGCGCGATGCAGTAGTTATTTGCGCCTTTTGTCCGGAGCGCCTTGAGCCTTGGAAGTGCTGGAGGAACTCGCGCCATAGGGCCGCGCCAGTCCTGGCAAACGTGATACAGTGATACGGAGTTCCACGGTGGAAGCCGTACATAGAGAGCATGCCGCTCATTCGTATTAACTCCGGGACCCTCCCCAGAACTGGACCCAATTCGAAACGTGGCTTGCAGTGGTTATTGTATTCCGACTGGGTCTGTAGCGAAATCCCCTTGAAATTCCATGGTGTGCATGATCAGGCCTTTGCCGCGTCTGCGTGGCACCCTAGTATCGCTTATGGGCCGGGTTATGGCTCCTCAATAAAGTGCCAGTGGAGGCTCGACATGTCTCACGGCCTCATCAACGCCCAAGATCATACCATGCAGAAGTAGCAGAAGCAGAAAACACGGCGGTGCTGCTCAATGGCGCCTTGGCACTCCTGTATCCGAACATCTTGTCATGATAAAGTAGGACCGGTCCACAGACAATTGAAGATCAGTCACGACGTCCATGTGGGCTCATTTCTCCCTTGTGGAGGATCACTAATTATTAACGATCACCCCCAATTTGAAGGTTGACTGGCTAATTATTCGGGCTATTCCGATGAAAACCACCTGATACACTGTCAAAGACGCCATCAGTTAGGACCCAGTCTTGCCAAACAATGTCATCAGGCATGTTTGGGGTGGTGGTTTGGAAGGGGTTGGATCCACGGACAAGCATCTCATGGATAATGAGTAGGGAGGGTAAGGGTGCATGGTGATCCCTTATGTCAAGGGGAATAGCTTTGCCATGAAATTCCTGATTATTGCAGCCACCAGTATAATTGATGAACACAAACTTCTGAATCTACTTTTTGTCAATAATTGGTGCCAAAAGTAGACCAATCAAGCTCACATCAGGGAAGAAATGGATGAAGAATTTACGAGAATGGAATCCAGCTTCGTGGGATTTACACAATTGAAGGGCATTGCGTGGTTCATGTTGTGGTTCACATTGGGCATGCTCAGGTATCCAACCACGGTACTTGAGGTCCTCCCACTGTCATATGTTAACCCTAAAAAATTAAAATGTGACTGACTTTTCTTACTGTATCAATATCTTTGATGATGAGGCAACGGGCGATGACACCAACGCCACTTCTCCCACAAACAAGGCACCGTCGCTTTCCAAGGAATCGGTCTCGCTGGTTTATTGCGCATTTGAATGCCGCTGTCCTTGATGCTGATGACACGCTATCGTGTTCAGAGCCTTCAGGCCAACCATATCCATCAGGTGGTGCACCTGATGCAAGGGGGAGCGAGAATGTGGTTAGAGGAGGCATGATGGTGGAACGCAGAGGGGGGTCAAGACTTGAGTGAGCCGCGGAGACTTAGGGGCAGTCCTACAGTCCTACATGTGCCGAGCGGACGCCCCTGTCCACCTGACATGTTCAATTGGCAGCAGAGCGACAGTCTGCGCATTTCCCTACACGGGATCCTCACAGGCCACTATGATGAAGCCGGTGCAAAGTCGCACTCTTCAACGACAGGGGAAAAGCGGAACGACTCAAACGAGTGTGTGTGGCCCGGGACGGACGTCGTGCGGACTCGTGCCAGTGACTGATTTGCAATTGTCCGCGGATCCTACTTCATTACGACCAGCCAGAGAAAGACGGCAGCCTGTAGTATTGGGTCGATTTGGGTGGCAGCCAGGAAGCTATGGGCGTCCACGGGCGATGGTGTAATATGCAGGATAAATTTGAAGCGTGTTTACATGTTTGAAGAGGCAAGTAGGCCGTGCGTCAAGGAACACTTTGGTCACGTGAGTACATCCATGTCCCACACGCCTACGCCCATCACCAAAGTAGCTTCACGGATTTTGCTCGAACCAGGATCGCAGCATATAGTGCGGAAACACGCTCATTCGTGTGGCACGGGTTCAGGGCACAACCCGATGGCGAAGTGAGATATTAGGGTTCTTTGTCGATGCTATGGACCAGTGGTCTAGTCTGTCTAGAAAACGTGACTTTGCAGACGTAAGTTACCACATAAGAGAGGAAAACACGCGGGAGAGAGCAGGGAAGTGTATGTCATGAACGAGCCCACTCGTGCGAGCAATGAGTCTAATCATCTCTAACGTTAAATATTACACAGAATGACAGCGTAAAGTCAAGTATATATATCTCATGAGTGGTTGAATGAGGTCCTAATTTGTCCATGCAAAGGGGAGACGCGGGGAGTGCCCAGAGAGATTAAGCGAAGAATAATGCAGCAGAGAGCATAGATATGAGTGCAACGAAGATCGGGAAGAGTGAGGGCTGTTCGTATAGTCGCGTTCTGCGACACAAAACAAACAGGTGACACAAATCATCAGCACAACGACTGGAACAGGATGGAAAATCACGCACGATGAACTCTTCGACGATCCCGAGGCGGGCCTCGTCAAGATTTTCACATTCATCATCGCCACGAGCCCATCTACCGCGTTCGTCCCGTTCGCGCCGACGCTCAAATAGTGGTTGATCCCGTTCGAGGTGTTCGAGAGGTACCCTGAGACGTACTGCACGCTTGTCTCGTACACGTACCCGCCGTAAGACGTCTGCCCGGAAAATGTCGTTCCATTCGTCAGAGTCGACGTGGGGATAATTGTCGATTGTGCAGTTGCATTGCCAATTAGCCAGTCGCTGATTAGGCGTCAGCAAAGCGCGAGGGAGAAAGAAATCGGAGAAGGGCGCACCGGGCTAGGTTATATCTTTGAAAATTTGACTTTGAGTTTAGCATCACAAAAGAATAGGAATGCTGAAAAGGAGTGCGCGCACCCGTTGAAAATGATATCGTGATTGACTTTCGTCAGTGTAAGAGAGGTGAACACGAGGGGGAGATGACGAAATGCATGACTCACGTTGTTCTGGAAGTTCATATGAAACGGCCATGAATACGGCCCCACTTTCCAGAAGATGAGTCTTGTCAAAAGACGCAGACGAAAGAAAGTAATACTGTACCTGTCCGCACTACCGCCTGACTGTACCCAATATCGGAAGTGGTTCCCGCCCTCGACCGTTTCTTTGCACGTGCCCAGCGTAGGGTCTCCGTAATCAAGCCGTATCACGGCAGTCTCGTTAACTTGAGGAAAATGAGGAAAATGAGGAAAATGAGTGGGTGGAGGTGCGATGAAGGGGGTCGTGGACGCACGATACCCGTGACCGTCCCCGAGATTAGCCTCTTGGTCACTCCCTGAATGTTGTCCAAGGCATTCGCCGGCGAACCCAAAGGATCTAATGAGAGTGTATGAACACGTATAAGGGGAAGGGGGGTTGAGGGGGGAAAGAAGCAGGCAGATCCGTCACGCTTGACGTTTTCCGAGCGGAAGAAGTGACGTACAGGAAGTAATTCCGTAGTCCTCCATTATTCTCTTGGTCAACCAGGACAGCAGAGTCAGATGTCGCGAGGAGGACGACGTTGATAGGTTCGCCAAGGCCAGGAGGGAAGGTGTTATTGACTTGCTAGAAAGCCACAAAAACAAAGCATGGATAAGGAAATATTGCTTTGGCTACGCATAGAGGGAACGAAAAGCGGGGTATCGTAGACGTAGACGCACCGTGAGCCAACTACCGCCACTGTTGCGGGGGTCGTAAAACCCGAGGGGTGGTGAGTTGCTGCGCCTATGTCTAGGTGCCGGTGATGGTGGTGCAAGGGGATTTGCAGAAACAGAGAGGAGAAAGGTCCATGAGAGTAGGAGGAGGAGAAAAGGTGTGGAGGACATGCGGAATGGGGAAGAGGTGCGGAGGGGCAAAGAGATGTGTGCACACCACAGCCTTGATGCAACGCGGCGCTACCCTCGCTCGGCAGGCACACACAAGGGCAAACCCGGACAGGACAGCGCCCAAAGTGACACAACAAGGACAGAACAAACAATAATGTCACTTGGATGCTACCATACACTACCACGGCACTACATGCTGTTTACAGTAATTGGCGTCGGCGAAAATCCTTCGTGATGGCCATCGATCAATATGTCCTCTCTCCTACAGGTCCCGATCAAGAATGCCCACAAGTGACGCTTCTACCAGTCTCAAGTTTCGGTAGCATCTTCAAGGGCATCCAGGGCCCCTTGTCTTGCTGTAAAAAAGAAGCACAGGAAGGAAACACGTCACAAACAGATCAGACAACCGCAGAATGGAACCACTCGCCTTCGCGTTGCGCCTCTTTGTAGTCGACCTTGATACCCAATTGGTTCCGATACGCCACCTGCAGTACAATCCAGGCTTCGGCCACGGTTCGGCTAATTATTTATCAGTCCCGAGGTAACAATGCAGCAAAAGCGACTCGTACACGACATCCTTGGCTTGTTTGCTCTTGAGCGTGCCATTTCTCTTCACGTAGTCCTCCCACACTCTCAAAGCCTATAATAAGGTGACTTCAAACGCTGTATCTTCAGATGATTAACAGGTCTCTGACTTCATACTGGGAAGCAAGGGCCAATGCTTCCGTCGTAAAGCCCTCCTTCGATTGAGTGTTTTGAAGCTGGGGGCACATCCAGATCTTTCTCAATCGTCTGCTACCGCTTGAAACGCGAATACTACCGACCTGCTGCCAAGACGTGTACTGTTCCGAGTCGTCCGAATAGTAAACCATGACCGGCTCGCGTTCTTCTCGACGGGAATGGAGGAAAAGTAAAGAGAAGATCCGGCTGTGTTGATCCAGACCTCCGAGTTCGAGCTTTATATGAACGATTGGCGGCTGCACAAACGCCTTCCATACAACGAGCCGATTTAGCGTCGGGCTTGGTGCATGTGAATGGCCTCGATGAATGTATCCGGGACGATGCCACCGACACCTGTCACATCAATTGCGGGGCACCGTGCCTGTTCTCCCCCCGCCGGGAGCGTACCCTCTCGGACCCATCGGATTCACGATCAAGCTCAAAATCTTATGTGCGCGCCTCCATGCTGGATAGTTTGAGTGACCCTGTGACTGAGGGACTGGTCCCGCACAATTTGTCGTCAAGCCAAATACTAATACAATATAGTAAAGGAATCTAGGAAGGCGTGCGGCAATGAAGAAAATGAAATGAAAAGAGCGATATACACCCCAACACCGGTGTGCTAATTCCGTAGTCTCTACGTGACCTGGATCGATCCGGCGGCATGTGGGACCGATGCCCGATGGATGATGGATGACCCTGTCAACGATTCGGACGACCACCTGATCATGCAGATCATGAACCGGGAGAAATTCACGAGGAGGGGAAGAAGGGGGTCAAAGCGATTAGGGAAAGAAAGATCTCATTTTTCTTACATGTGACCCGGCTTCGCTCCTCTTCATGGTTATCAAGCTTTCTCACGTGTTCCTCTACCTTCCTATTGCCTGGTGTGTTCGAGAGACTTTCAGTACAGTGCAGCACTGCGTTGCTTACAGCTTCGGACAAGACTTATCTTTATACTGGGTTGGCTTCATAGAACCAATTTATAAACTGTGTATGGCAATAGCATCTCGATGTACTGTAGCCGTAGCACCCGTGCATCGTACAATTCCGTCGCTAGTTTGGTGGCAAACCGGGTAAACACCGGGCACAAAGAAGAGGACAAATATTTCTCTTCTCTGGAGTCGAGGTACAGTACCTCGTTGATCCGACCCCAGCTCATCTCAGGTATCCGATGCTCGCTCGAACACTTCTCGAGACGATCATATACAACTTTGTCCGCCGGGTATAGTTAGTCCGGTGTACGAATTCAATCTCCAAATCTCCCCCATTCCAACCCCCAAATCGCGATCCGCATGTTTATACCCGGATCTAAGCTGCCGTACTGTATGCCCCAAGCAATAAAATAAATGCTGGATGATCGGTTCGCCCCTAGGGGGCTGACCGGTACCGCATGCGCAATGTTTACAGACATGGGGTACGTCCGATCGTCCCCAGACGTGGCGCGGCACTGCGCTGGCCGGATCCGCCCCGCGTCAGGCGATGGCCACACCCCGAAGAACCATACATGCTAGCGGGTGAATTGCATCGGCAACCTAGGCTGTCGAGCGCAACATGTATACTCATCGACAGAGATACGCTCTTTGTAGTTAAGTATAGGTGTCGTGCGCACCACAGCAGTATACAGTGCCGAAGGAAATGTCTAGAGCGCTCGGCTCTCAAGTCCCGCTGTGAGTCGAATTCGCTGTCGTTGTCTGTCTCCAGAGCGATTAGAGTGCAGTGGTGCTGGGGCATGGCTGCGTTGGTGTGCTGGTATGAACTATCGTCGTCGTTGTTATGAGCAAGGCGATGGACAGAGGTACAGTAGAACTTTTCCTCGGCGGGTGCTCGCCGTGGAAGATGCGGCGCTCTCTCTAGGCAATAAGTCATTGTGTGAGTGTGGGGTCGTACGCACTAGGCAGGATGTCCCCGAACCATCGCCTTTGTTTATCCGTATCCCCTTTTGGAATGGGCGACACTGAGGGCAGAAATTTCTCAGCCAACCAATATTTTAACCAGCGAGTCTCGTGCTTGCCCAGGGACGCAGCGCCAAAGCAGCGTTCGACCGCGGACTTCTCCTTTCCGTGCGATCAGTGGAAGTGGTGCCAATGCATGGTGCAGCTTGTGGTGCAGTGACGTCGGCATCACTACTACGAGCATCGGAGGGATAAGAAAAGACAGGGAAAAGCAAACTCGAACTATATTTTCTATCAGTCTCAAAAACCCTATCTGAGCGTCAGCTGCGTCGCTGTCCTGGCTGGCCAGTTCAATGAGAGGAATGGGGCGTGTGGCGCTTTGGACCTCAGGCGACTCACGTGCAGGGTCAATTTAACCAGGGTTGCCTTCTCTTCTCACTCATTTCCACGGTTTCGTTTCATCATGTCCCTGGCAATTGCTACCGAACCCCCCTTGGTCGTATCTGGATTCAATACATCGCCTCTCTGAACGACCCTTTTCTCGGTGAAAATGCAGTATTCAACCTCACTGGGCTTCAGAGTGCTGTATTCATCCCAATTGCGTCCCTGTCTCGATTGTTGTGGCGCGACTCGCCCCACAACCCTTTCCCCCTCCTGAAATCCTCATCTAAGTTTACCATCGCCTATCGGCCCCCAATCCCTATGTAGTCCTCTCCCGTCCCATTGGGACAGGTGTGCATATGGGTCACTCAAAAGCGATCGGTCAGGCGCCCTCCATCTCCACTCACCATGAATATTTTGATCCTGAAATTATTATTTAGGACCCTTTGACAGGACCCTCTGACAAACCGCTGTTTTCTCCATATATAAGAGGTTCATTACCCACTGAAATTTCTCCCCAGCGGTATCAGCGCCTCTGCCTGTCCGCGTTCCCTTCCGCCCCACAATGGCGCCTTACTTCATCCGCAATCTCATCCCACGTCGCGAAGCTCGCAGCGTCAACCGTCGACCCCTCCTCGAGGTATTGCGCTCCATCACTTGGATCCAGTGGGCGCAGTTCGTGTCCGGGTTTGTGTCATTTCCACCTACCTCTTTATCGCACAGGAAAGCTTAGCGATTCTTTCGTTAGATGGCTTGCTTGGTCTTGTGACGCAATCGACTTTTTCAGCGTATCGCTGAGCGTCACTCGCCTCCAACAACAGTTCCACAAGGCAGAGGCCTCCACTATCGTGCGTTGTCCTCATTTGGCCTATTCTCCTTTTGCACCGCCCCTACGAATGAATGTTGATGCGGTTACTGTATACCCAGACGCAAGCCATCACGTTGACGCTTCTATTCCGGTCTGTCGGCGCCGTAAGTGCTTCCTTGTCACATGTGTCTGCCATTATTGGCCCATATGCTCGCAGCCGCTTGTAATTTAGCTTGAAGCGGGCGCCAGATAACGGCTCTCACCAATGGACTTCCTCCCTCTTCCCAGGTGCACACCGGTAGATGCTTACGCCCTTCTGTTCCTTCAGGTCATCTTCGGTGTTCTGTCTGATCGCTTCGGACGGAAATGGCCCCTTGTTATCAATCTGCTTCTCTGCGCCGTTTTTGAGCTTGGTGCTGGGTTTGCGACGAATTTCAGACAGTTCCTCGCCCTACGATCTTTCTTCGGTATCGCTATGGGTGGCGTCTGGGGTCTCGCCTCGGCGACGGCACTCGAAAATCTCCCAGTCGAAGCACGTGGTCTTGGATCAGGTGTCCTCCAGCAGGGATACGCCTTCGGTTACCTAATCGCAGCTGTACTAAACCTTCGCGTTGTTCCTCACTCCCGCCACACCTGGCGTACTCTCTTCTGGACCTCCGCGGGCATATCCGCCTTTGCCGCCGTCATTCGAGCCCTTGTGCCAGAGAGTGAAGTTTTCCTTCGTGCGAAAGCTCTGGAGCGCGCGAAGGGCTCTACTACTGGAAAGAAGACTCGTCGGTTTATCCAACAAGCTAATGCGATGCTCAAGAAGCACTGGCTTTTGTGCATCTATGCCGTCCTTTTGATGACCGGTACGCGAACGTTTTGCGCACTCTGTAGGATGGGACGGCTGACCTGAGTCTGCGACTTAGGGTTTAACTTCCTCTCGCACGGGTCTCAGGACCTGTACCCAACTTACCTCCAAACGACAAAGGGTTTTGATAGTTACCATTCCACTGTCGCCACCATCATTGGAAACTGTGGCGCCATCGCGTACGTTTGCCATTCCTCCGAGCTAGCCCCATTTATACCCTTTTACTGACTATTACGTTTGTTTTCCCTTCTTGTCAACAGTGGTGGCGCGATTGCGGGCTTCGTGTCACAATACATCGGTCGCCGGCTCACCATCATCATCTTCGTTGTGTTCGCTGGCGCATTCATCCCGCTCTGGATCCTGCCCAACACGTTCAGTGGACTTTCTGCTGGCGCGTTCTGGCTGCAATTTGGTGTGCAGGGTGCATGGGGTGTCATCCCGATCCAACTCGCCGAGATGAGCCCGCCAGGGTTTCGCGCGACGTTCCCCGGTGTTACCTACCAACTCGGAAACGTACGGCGAGCCACACCCATTATGTAGGATTATTGGCTGACTGTGACCTTTCTTATTCGATGTGATAGATGGTTTCGTCCGCGTCTGCTCAAATTGAGGCGACGGGTGGTGACCACTTGAAGACTACGATCATCAAGAACGGCAAGAAGACGATCGTGCCGGATTATGCGCGCGTGCAGGGCATCCTTATTGGCACCGTCGCAGCTTACATTATATTCCTCACGATAATCGGACCCGAGTGCGTCCCCCAACAGGGCAGAATCGCGTTATACCTGGTTTTGACTGATGTGTGTGTGATGTAGGAACCACGGATCCAACTTTGAGAAACACAACCCTGCCTTTTCGGAGGACGCGTCCGATCGTCCTGCTCTAGATCAGCGTGGTATAGATGATGAGAAGCTGAGCGAGACACGATCGGAAGAGATGAAGGAGAAGGTTTGAACATTTGAACAGCCGCAATCCCCATCACCATACCCCCAAAGACATGCACTTACTGTGCATCCACATCTATCTTTACGGTAATATGTGCTTTTTAATACGTAACGGAAGAGCACATTTGATTTCGCTTAATTCGTTGTTCTTGTTGTTTTTCGGGGGTGAGGTTGGGATGTACTGCTGTATGATAAAGTCCACATATCACTACATCAAGGGAAAGGGCAATCTCGCAGGCCACTCGCTGAAGGTGCGATCCAATCTACTTGTTTTGAATCGGCTTTCAACAACAAACTGCCGATCCTCTTGACTTTTCGAGCTTGTCGTAACCCTCAAGGGCCAAGGCAACCCTGTCCGACAATTTTGTAGAGTTGATTGCAAGATCAACGATCCTGTCCATCAAATTGGCTGTAAAGAGGCCCAGTGGAGCAATTGATCGCGAAGTAAATACAGTAGGGAAAAAAAACATTTTCTCACCCTCTCTATCTTCTCTTTCCCCTTTCTCTCTCCCCCGTCTGTGGCGCATCAGAGCACCCAGCCGGATTTGGGCCAGTCCGCAACCTATACGGTGTAATGTCGGCGGCACTTGCCACTCGCTGCCACTGGGCACCTCGGGCTCATCTACAGACTTCTTTTTTTTTTTTTGGCTCCCACCAGGGCTCTCACTTGGGTAACAAGTGCAGATGCGGCATACGATTCATATAGTAGAACGTACACTACAGCATATTCTTATTCCGGGGCCTGAGCACATGGGAGATGAGTGTCCGGGGATGAGAGCAGGCGTCTGCCAGGCGATATTGCGATAAACTTGAACGCATGGCTTTATTTCAAGAAAGACAGTCCGTCCAGGACTGTAACTTGCATAGCTTTATTGCTCGTGGTTTTGTCCTTCGCCGGATACCTGAGACGTTTTTCTTGTTACTGTACTGTACAGTGGGGACCGAGGAGGGGACTAAAGCGGGCGATTACGCGATCACGATCGAATCACCGGAGGATCACGTCAGCGGCGGCTTTTTGCTCTTGGTCGAGCTTCTGCTGCTGCGTGCGCAGCCTGCTTTATTGCCACGATAACTTGCCTCGGAATCACCACCGCGGTCGAGTTCTAAGTTAGATTGGCCTTTCCCCAAGGAAAGACGCCAATAATTGGAACAACCCGTCCGTGGACGAAAGAAAGAAAGAGGTAGACAAGTCATTGTTCGTACGTAGTAAAATCACGCGATCGCGTTATACAGTACGTTCGACAAATTTGCTTATTGATTTGTTACTGGCTTGCCAGTATTTCCGCTGGCTGCGCGGTGTCGAGAACTACACATTCTCGGGTGTCGTAACGCTCCGGCGTGGCTCGAGCTTTGTTCATCTCATGATTTCCAGTGTATGGAAAAGGGCGTGTCCAATGCGACCTCGCGTCAATCAGCCATATATCACACATAATCTCTAGCCTGTCGCGTGGCGCGGGTCAACACAGATGCGGATGCGGATGAGGTAAACGCCTATAAGGTATGTGGGAGTAAAAGGGTACGTTCCTCGTTTAGGGACTCGAGCAGGTGGTTGACAAGATACGCGTGTTAGGCTTCTAGAAGTGCACGGCGTATGAACTCCGCCGCCTCGTCAAACAGCCCACTGAACTTCTCCTCTACACCAGGCCGGAGGTCAAACACGTGCTCCATGTCCTCGACAATGCGCAGAGTACTCTCGACCTTGGCATCCAGCAAACGTGCATGCAACGCTTGAGTGCTCTGAAGAGGGACGGCGGTGTCCGCAGAGCCGTGGATGTGCAGCACGGGGGGCCAGTTGGAGGTGACGAATAGTTGCGGGAAGAGGGCGCGCTCGGAGGCGGGCAGGTTCGCGGCGAGGCGGGCGTCAGTCGCTGCTGTGTCCTCACCCTCCACGGGGAGGATCTCACGGAGCACGCCGCTGATCGAGGGCTTGTGCTGGCCCGTCCAGTAGTCGAGGTAGGTGCCGACCTGGAGCCACACGCGCGCGAGCTGCATGCGCGGGTTCGACGGCATGCCCGGCGTGGCGGAGTCAGGCCCGAAGTATGAGGGCTTGGACTGCGCGACCTGCGCTAGGGACGCGTTTGCTGGGTAGGCAAACTCGGAGAAGTCGGCCGGGTTGAGGAGCTCGTAGCCCTGGAAAAAGGGCTTCGTCTTGGGCACGACCATGTGCGATGACTATGATGTGAGGGCAACATGCCGTTAAACGGTGATGTGCATGCGTGGATCAGAGCGTGTAGATGCGTGGCGGGAAGCGCGGCGCGCTGCGGAGATAAGAGGAGTGGAAAACTTACAAACATCTCGCCTCCCAGGCCGTACATGGATAGAAGCGCGCGAGGTTTCGGGTTTGCGTGGATGACTGCGAGGAATGCGCATAACCCGCCAGCGCTATTGCCGGCAACGGCCAAGCGGGTGATGTCAATCTGGATGGTACCCAAAACCTTGGTGCGAGCGAGGAATGCAAAGAGGTCCACGATGTCCTCGAGGACATCGTGTCCTGTACAAGGAGAGAGGAGCCGATAGTCTGCGGAGATAACTGCGATGCCTGCTGCAGCCATGCGCTCTAAAATTTCAGTCCGAGTCAGTGGTGTGTATGCAGACGCAAGAAGGAGAATACGGACTGTGAATCCAGGCAGGGAACCAGCTTGCGCGATCTCCAACAGCCATCCCCCGCCATGAAAGTAGACGACGGCTGGCACGGGGCCGCCAGACTCGGTGGTCGGTGGGTGGACGTCGATATAGAGGGTTAGCTCTCCGACTTTCTTGTAGGCCACGGTGGTGGGGGTCACTTGAGCCATGGTTGAGCGTTGAGAGTGGTTTGGGTGGGTTTAAAAGAGAGGATTGTCCCCGCGGGCCTGTCCCTCTCAACTATCGGGGTCAGATAATGTGGCACATTTTGAATAGACTGCGGCTGGTTTTGGAATACCGGTGATCAATTTGATAACGGCGGCGGCGACGTGGAGAACGTTGGCTTTGTGATCTCGTAGCACAGTGGTACAGTAGCAGCTTTCAAGGCCATCCGTTCGATCCACGATGGGGCATAAGTTCAAGTCCGGGATAATCGGGCCGCTGCTACGGAGTCAGCAAGCGCCATAGTGGCGGCCGCGTAAGAGGAGAGCAGGGCGAAGGTCCTCGCCTCCTCTTTCCTCCTCCGTCTCCGTCTCCATCCCCTCCATGCTCCCATTCGCGCAAGAAAAACGTCGGAAAATAAATCTAGGAGGAGCAACGTCCGTAGCATCGCAGACAGATATACTACATAGCGCAAAAGCCAGGAGATCTGAACGCGAAGAGAACCGCCGCCGTTATGAAAGTGCCCTTTGTATCCAGTCGCGCTGGCGCAGTTTTCAACAGTTTCGCGCCGTTAAGCGTGTCCTGGCAGAAATGTTTCAGGAGGATGTGCTTGGATTAATGGGATGCGCGCCCTTGTCCTTATCGGAAACAATGACCAGCTACTCGCCCAGTGGTCCGAGGGTGTTATACGAGCGGGTGATAGTAAGCAGCCTCCTATCTCAGTTTCAATCAAGGCACTTTGTGTGTTCCATTTGCCTACGGAGCACGGAAGTATCTGTGCCACCCTTCCTCTTGAGTTCGCGGCTCCGTCTCACTAGCTTGATGCGATTACATCTCATTATCCGACTAACGCTCATCCACTTCACCCACAGGCTGGTCTTTACAATATGTCAGCGGTTCTGACCTGGAACATTGGCTTGTGCTCGTTCGACAAATGGTCGTCCTGCTTCTTATTTCCGTCGCCAACTCGCCACGGTGCGTTTTCCGCTCGCGTTTCGTGCGCACTGCCATTCTGATCCATGTTCAATCAGGGCTCCCGCTTCACTTAATCACCTTCAGATCCTTGATAAGTTCCTTTCACCTACGTCAAGCACGCAGGCATTGGGTGCGCGCGCCGAAGATCTGCGAACCAATATCTTCAATATCTTCTACGACACCGGTTGTATTCCTTGTTAGCGAAAGCTCTGGGGAATATTGTGCGTCTGGATCATCTCTTGTGAACCAGCACCTGATCTATGCGCATATAGCCCGTAGACGAGAAAGGGTCGCCATCAATTCCGCTTCTGGTTCCCCTTCTCACCCACCCTCTCAGACTTTCGGGCCGTCGCATTCAGATTCATTCTTAGAAGCGTACACGTCGCTCTTCCAACACATCTTGACCCTTCCTCTCCTCCCTAATCGATTTCCTCTTACTTCCTTGACACAATTTTCCGCTAGCCTGCCGCTCACCGCTGCCTCTGTATTATCCCCGTCAATTTCTCAACTGGTTTCCGTTCTCGGAGTAGAGGAAAGGGTGAACCTCCTTGCAAACATAGCGGCCTTTGCTCCCCCTAGATATACCACACTTCCTTTCGCCTCCCTCACGACCCTCTTGAACCTCTTAGCAGCGGTCATGAGGAGCCTTCCCACTGGTGTGCTGGGACCTAATTCATCTGCAGCGGCTGGCAAACGGGTTGCAGAATCGGAAAGTGATTCTGACTCGGAAGACCCCGCACACATATCGCCAGCTAATCGGGTTCCGTTGCCTCGATTGGATGAACGTACTTTGAAGCGACTGCAGACGCTTCCAACTCCCACTCACATCAGCTCTCTTATCCGCGCGACGCAGAGTCACTCAATGTCGCGGATGCGCTTTGTGATTTCCTCTTTGCACTTTGCACTGTGTGGCCTCTTCGCTCAGATAGTGTGCTGAGCACGGCCGTTGTGTCGACCGGCGGCGGCTTCGTACGCGAGTTGTATCGTAGTTATGTCCGAAGCTCCCCACTAGGGAAAGAAGTTAGTCTTATCACACTGTTGGGTATGTCGTCTTCCTTCTATCTTATTATTAACCCATTGACCACCTCGCAGACCCTGCAAATGCGGACACTTGGCCCCCGCTGCTTTTCCTGACTGACCTGTACACCCATTCGCTTCTTACCATGGGGGACGACGAGTTCTTTTCCGGCCTTGATGCGCCAGCCCGCGCCAATGCGCCACGCAACCCACTCAGTTTGGATGAAATCATATCGCTATCTCGGAAACTCTTGAACATTGCTTTCACACTCTTCTGGAGAGAAGGCCAGATCGGTGTTCAGAGTGGTGTCGTCCCGGGCCTCAACGTCAAATGGGAAGCTGTGACGCGAAAGGTCACCCGTTTTCTGCAAGCGGTGCATGCCGAGAGTAAGCACTCCGACCTCTCGCTCACGCTGATGTGCTCATGTGGGGTCTTTTCCAGTTCGAGACGGCCGTTCACACCACCTGGCCACTGGCTAGTGAATGAACACATTGATATTGCATCATTCGCGAAGCCGCTATGTGAGCATCTTAACCTTCCTATCCGATGTCTTTTGATCCATCCCAAAAGAGTGGAGGAGCAACAGTTCGTGCGACCTAACGGTGCTCGGCCCTTCTCAAGGCGCACAATCGCAGACCTATCGCCGCGGCTTGGCGTGCTCAACAACATACCCTTTGCTATCCCATTCGAAGCCCGCGTAAATATTTTCAGAGCGTTCATTAGGAACGACAAACACAGTATTGGGGCGGATACTCGTTCCTTCTTCCGGCGCACACGCGCCACTGTGCGCCGCGGTCACGTAGCTGAGGATGGTTTGATAAACTCGGGGATGCGGACCTAAAGCACCCCATTGAGATAACGTTCATAGATCAATTCGGCGAAAAGGAGTGAGTATATGCTGTAGCTGGTGTATATCAACTATTTGACTGACTGACTGGATTTTGCACAGGATGGGTATGATGGTGGCGGCGTCTTTAAGGAGTTCTTCACCGACCTCTCGAAAGAAGTGTTTGATAGCGATCGAGGACTTTGGCTAGCCAACAAGAAGAATGAGCTGTATCCTAACCATGGCTCCTACGCGACACAACGTAAGTATTTCCCCAATACTACGCCATTTACCAAGTCAAAGTTCACTTTTTCGAAGCTCACAGTCTCAGCTGGTACCGATTTATTGGCAGAATTTTGGGCAAGGCGCTCTACGAAAGCATCCTGGTGGACGTTGCGTTTGCTGGTTCTTCCTCGCCAAGGTTTGTCTTTCTCGTTAATTACATCTCCACGTGGGTGTTTATGTTGCCTTACTACAGTGGCTGGGCAACAGAGTTTCCTAGACGACCTCGCCTCACTTGACCCTGACTTGTATCAGGGTTTGATATTCCTTAAGCACTACCCCGGGAATCCAGAGGAACTTTCGCTAAATTTCACAATCGTCGACGAAGGTAGGGTTAGATTCCGAACCTCAAAGAAAAAAGAGTTTATAATCCCAATGTCTGTCTGCGCAGAGTTTGGCGTTACGCGAACGATCGACCTCAAACCCAACGGCAGCAACGTCCCGGTAACGCGAGACAATAAACTCGAATACATCCTCCGCGTGTCGCATTATCGCCTCACGAAACAGATCAAGGAGCAGAGTAGCGCCTTCTTCGAGGGCCTCTCGGACATGATCGACCAAAAGTGGCTCCGGTGCGTACACAATCCCCGTGACCAAGGTTTCATCTTACCCCTGACGGATCGTTGTAGAATGTTCAATCAGCAAGAATTGCAAGTCTTACTCGGCGGCGTGAACACTCCAATCGATCTCAATGATCTGCAGATTAACACGAACTACGGCGGCTTATATGACGACAAGGAACCGACCATTGTGGCATTCTGGAGGGTACGTTCGTGCGCAGGAGAGGTCTGTTTTAATTCGAATAAATCCACATCCGTTTCTTTATAGGTTGTGGAGGGCTTCGACACTGAGCAACGCCGGGCGTTGTTACGCTTCGTCACTAGCGTCGGAAGGCCCCCTCTTCTGTGAGTGTCAAGCACAATAACGCAGTCACCCACCCGAGAAGCCTGATGGGGGTCTTTGCTTAATTTTACAGTGGCTTTAGTGGTCTCGTCCCCAAGTTTTGCATCCGGGACGGGGGAGACGACCAAAATCGGCTGCCGTCATCGAGCACCTGCGTGAATCTGCTCAAGGTACTGTTCTATTCCTAATTTTCTCGTGCCAAGGAGATAACCTTTCCCCCGTGGGGGGACGTGCTCAGCTACCACGGTATAAAAGCGAGCGGGTCCTTCGGCAGAAGCTTCTCCAGGCGATTTACTCGGGCGCAGGGTTTGATCTTTCTTGAAACCAAGCTCGAGGACGACGCGTTCTTTTTCTTTATTTGCACTGTAGAATGCCAACTGCATGGGGTCACGTCATCTACGCTACGCCGAGCAAAAGGCGGAAATTTGGAATTGCTAGACGCTATGTTTAGATGGCTCTATTAATTGTATTACCTTTGTGCTTTCTTCAAATTCTACGGTTTCTTGGCGCATGATGTATGCACGATACCCTGTACCCGAGTGGTGTTTCTGTGCCGTCCATCAGGAAAAACTATGAAGGGAGCATTACCATAAGATCCACATGATCTCTGCAGACAATGATCGCAGCGGAAGTAAAATAAGTAAATTACCTACGTAAATGCAGGGTAGCAGACGTCTCGGTGAAATAAAAAATAAAATCGATGAGGCTATTTGGCCAGTAAGATATCACGGTAAGGGGCTGCTACTCGTTGGGCCAGTTGGGCTTGCGATGCCGTGGGGACGGGAGTTGCCGATTTTGGTCACCGCCAGCAATTACCGTCCAAACTCGTGTTTGTTCACTATCCCACCTCGTGTCCAACGTCCAAACTCGTGTTTGTTCACTGACCCACCTCGTGTCCAACGTCCAAACTCGTGTTTGTTCACTACTGACCTTGTGTCCAACGTCCAAACTCGTGTTTGTTCACTACTCACCTTGTGTTTGTTCACTGACCCACCTCGTGTCCAACGTCC
This sequence comes from Russula vinacea, assembly GCA_022376525.1. NCBI lineage: Eukaryota > Fungi > Basidiomycota > Agaricomycetes > Russulales > Russulaceae > Russula > Russula vinacea. The sequence goes on from WTXL01000058.1 coordinate 130,746, forward strand.
AAACTCGTGTTTGTTCACTATCCCACCTTGTGTTCATTCACTGACCACCTCGTGTCTAACGTCTAACGTCCAAACTCGTGTTTGTTCGCTACTATTCCACTCAACTCGTGTTATTCCACCCAACTCGTGTTCGCTATTCCACCCAACTCGTGTTTCGCCTTTCCACCCAAATCTTGTTTCGCTATTCCACCCAAATCGTGTTTGTTCATCGTCCCAAACTTGTGTTAACTGGACAAACTCGTGTTCCCTGGCTTGCCCCGATGTGGTCAACGGCGTCCACGCTCGCAGTCCCTTTTCTTTTCCCCCTCTTTTGAGCCAACTCGCCGTTCCCTTACAGCGGTTATCCAATGCTCTGACCGATGGAGCTGTCCCGTTCAAGCCCTGTAGTTATAAAGGATTGGTTCTACGATGCCAAAATGAGAACCCAAGACAATTCCCCCGTTCCAAATACTCAACCACACAAGCCATACACCCATACCAATACAGTACGTACATATGACTCTTGCAGATCCGTCGCACTCATTTTGTTAGATGGACTTCCCACAACAACGCGGGGTTCACTTTCCAGGCAATGCACCTCCTGCGGCAGGCACGCCCGGGACTGCTGCCTTCCAGGCTTCCCAGCACCCGCGGTCAGCACCCTCATCCTACCATCACCCAGTTCCTGGTCGGCCGCGCGGTTATGCCGATGTAGTGCAGGATGCTGTGGTTAGTGATTGGCATTGTGATGTTCCTTTATTCATGAGGATTCATATGCCTGTGCTGTTTTCAGTTCCTGCCGGCGAATGCTGCCGGTAATCATCGGCCAGATGAGAACTGGGAGCGTGTGCTCCCACTCGCCGAAAACCCTGCTGCACACGGTCAACCACAAGACCTGCGGAACGTTGACATGGCCTATTACGACATGGTCAATGATCACCCTCCGCTGCACGAGCGTCATGCTAACAACAATTATGCGGGTGTTGCTCTGAACTTGAATGTCCCCGCTCAGGTCCCTGCACCGGTCCCTGTGTGTCGTGCCTCACTTTTTTCATACGTACTTCTAACCAGACATTTCGCCTGAGGAGATCGACATATTTGATGACCCTGCTCAGCACGCTGCGGCTGGCCCTGCTCCAGGCTTCCTCAATGAAATGCCTTATCAATGCCCTGTCCCCAATGGGACAGCAAATGAAGTCCTTAGGCAACTCGCGATACTCTATCTGCGCGAACCTAATTCACAAGTTGCCGCGATTCGAATGGAACCCGGACATGTCCATGGTGTCAGGGTGGTCATCGCCCTCGACTTGTCGGACATTTGAGGTTGCCATTTGTCACCAAATGATGAATCGTCCTGAATCGTTCCGAGGCCTTGAACTATGCTGTTTTATGCTGTTTCTATGTATGCACCTATTTAGCGCTCTCGTCCATGCCTTTCTAGTTTTGGTTTTGTCGGTTTATAGCTACCTTTTCATCTGTCCCTGGATCTCGTTCGTGTCGCTAGACTTTTGAATGACCGTCACACTGACAGTTTTCTCCGGCGCATTGTGTCCATGCACTGCGGGATTCTGATACCTGTCGTTCATCTTACAAAGGCGAGAAATCGTACATTTTATGTGATAGAGGATGATCCGCATTTGCTGAACCCACGCTTGGGTAAGAATCTGCCATGGATGGCAGACATATTGCTAATGACTTTCTGATGGAACTGCTGGGCTGCACTAGCAAATTCGGACATTTCTTCTGATCTTTCTGAGATTCAATATTCAATGACGATGAGGTGGTGCGGTAGTCTCGGTCCCAGACCCATAGTATATTTCGGAGTGGGAATCGGAGAGTGAAAAATCAGTGGCATGAAACCCACCACTCATTTTTCACTCTCCGTTTCATTCTCCGGGTCTGGAAGCGAGACTAGTGGTGCGGCGATATTTGGATTGGGTGGTGTCGCCAATGATTAATGATTATGTAATGACTTCCGAGTTGCCATATCGGCGAGGCGCAATCTGACTTATGTACCAGCTCTGAGATCTGCGGACCACGCCGCGTACCGGATCTCGAGCCGAGAATAAAGGTGAAACTTCATTCGGTGATGGCATTGTTTACACAGCCTGGGTGCGGTTATTACAAAAGAAGGGGATAGAGACATTGATGATCAAAAAACATTTCAAGGATGAGAGAGAGCATCGCTCTTGGCATTGCTCGGTCTGAATGGCGCCATCCAAAGAAATTGAAATATGCAATTGTGAACGCGTGCGTTTGTACGATAGAGAAAACAGAGACAAATATGGACAAAATATGTATCAACCGAATGAATATCTACTCCCACTATCGCGCTGGTCTCTCGTTTCCTTTTGATTTTGATTTCTCCTATTGATTGTTGCTTGTACACAATGGCTATAAATTTCGAGCATTCCCAAGAAATCCGTGCCAGAAATGCTGAAAGACCAAGACTGTCTCGGCACATGCTCAAGACACGGGTCCCGAAGCCGACGCGCGAAGAGAAGGGAAAGAAAAGCCAATCGTGAAATAAAGAGAAGATACAGAGAGTGACATCGAATTCAGACGGCTGATGGTGCCAAGGACGATCATCCCGTCGTGGATGACGATTTAAGAGATGTTCCTCTCGATAAGCGTGGCGTTCCAACCCCTCCTTGCTGGGATGAATATGATAACGTTCGATGCCAAACTGAACGCACTCGAAAACCCCGCCGTTGATGCAGATGGGACCATTGTCTCAGCACTGTCAGCGAAGAAAGACGTGGTCACAAGCATTGCAGAGGTGAGCCTTACATATGTCGATGTCAAAGCATCCTCAACCATCGTGAACTGGGAGAAGGATCAAACTGCAGATCGTAGCACCAGATCATCTGCCAGGACGAACTGCTTCGAAGAGTAGGCAACTCTTTCCTCCGTTGGGGTCATGGCCTACGCAAGTCTTGACGTTATCAAGGCTCGATTCCTTCAACTCGGCTACTCAGGAAAGACGTGAATCAGTTTCGTCGACATCGTGAAGTGAGAACTAGTATGCCCATGTCTGATCGAGGTAAGTCTTGGTAGCATCGTATCCTTTTCAATAACACGCAACGGGCGCAGTGTAGCAGCGAGTCGAACCGCCTCTCCGCCCCGTAAGTAAACGAAGCTAGGGACCGGCGCCTACCATTTGAGGGACTCGATCGTTATCGCTGGCGCAGGCATTAGATCGTGACGTCGTATTTGTCTGGCTTGCCGCCAATCCTCAAGGCCTCGTGGCTCTTTCGCCAACACCCTCTACGTTCTTGTACCAGAACCAGTTTCTGGCAGGTCTTTTGGCACTTGATACTGATGGCTGGTTTTTATTCAAAAATTTCTTCTTTGAAAAGATGCGCAGCGTCAAAGTAGAGGTACGGCTGCAAAAACAAGAACGCGCGAGACATTTGCGATCTCGTCTTCCCGAAACTGATGTTTGCAAAGATGCGACGGACTGCGAAGCCATTGCCCCTGCGACATCAGTCTGTGGATGCTCTAATATGGTCTCTCCGCTTCTGGACCTCACATGCTTGCACACGATTGTAACCGGGCACGGAAACCAGGCGCATATCACCCCCGACTGAATAAGCCAGGCAGTGAAGATGCTGCTCAACTTCTAGGGCCGGGAAGAGAGACCACGACACTCGAGCTTGACAGGAGAATCAACAGGTTTGTTTAAATGGGTTGTTCAAGAATCCTTTTCTATAAAATGGAATAGAGGTGCTAGGGCGTTATGCGAGAGACGGCGTTCGTGCGTGCGTTTGATTTTGTTTCTTGTGACAGGTGGAGCGTGACGTTGACATTTGCGTCAACTGTAGGTTGCTCATGCAATTGACTCGACCAGTGAACGCTGGTACAAGTGCCAGTGCAGTGATTGAGCTGGGAAGAGTCCTCGAATGCCCAGGCATGTGGGCGCTTACATCGTCCGATACGATACGATCTCGTTGGCGTTGTTCAGTTGTACTGTACACGAAGATCGGCACGGGCGGTGACTTACACGTGTCCGGGAAAATATCGGGTCACGTGATTGTGGATGCGTGCGCCTGCTTATAAAAGATTCACGATGGTCAATGTGATATCTTAAGATTCCCAACACAATCCCCCTCTCAAGTACTCAGCCATAAACTCATAACGATACGGTACGTACATATGAGTCTTGCAAATCCATCTCACACTCATTCTGTTAGATGGACTTCCAACAACAACGCGGTGTTCATTTACCGAGGAATGCACCTCCTGCAGAAGATGCCTTCCCGGCTCCCCAGCACCCGCAGTCAGCTCCCTCGTCCTTCGGCCGTCCGGTTCCCATCCAGCAACGTGGTTATACTGGTGTAGTGCGGGATCCTGCCGTGGTCAGTGATTTGCTTTGTGGTGTTCCCCCATTCACCAGGACGCATACGCATGTGCTGTTTTCAGTTCCAAGCAGCGAATGCTGCTGGTGATAATCGGCTAGACGAGGACTGGGAGTGCATGCCCCCACCCGCCGAAAACATTGCTGCACAAGGTCAATTCCAAGACCTGCGTTACGTTGACATGGGCCTCTATGACAGGCCAATGATCGCCCCGCACTGCATGAGCATCGCGATCACGTTGTCAACAACTATGCCTGGGTTGCTCCGGGTGTCCCCGCCCATGTGCAGGCTGCCCTACCAGCCGCCGTGTGTATTGACCTCACTTTTCCGCGTACACACATCTAACCAGACCTTTCGCTTGAGGAGATCAACATATTTGACCACCCAGCTCGGCACGCTGCGGCTGGCCCTGCTCGAGGCTTCGTCAATGAAATGCCTTACCAGGGCCCTGTCCCCAATGGGATAGCCAATGAAGTCCTCAGGCAACTCGCGATCCTTTACTTGCGCGAGCCTAATTCACAGGTTGCCGTGATTCGGATGGAACCTGGACATGCCCATGGTCTTGCCCATGGTGTCAGGGTGGTCATTGCCCTCGACTTGGCGGACCTTTGAGGTTGCCACTTGGCAGGACGTGGGCTTCACTGTCACCAATAATGAATCGTTCCGAGGCCTTGAACTATGCTGTTTTCGATGTTTTCCCTTATTAGCGCTTTTGTCCATGCCTTCCAAGCTTTGGTTTCGCCAGTTTACTAGTTAAGCTACGTTTTCATCTATCCCTGGGTATCGTTCGTTGTCGCTAGGCTTTCGAATGATTACTATGTACCGGCTCTTGAGGGATACTGCGACGCGTACTGTATATCAGTCTCGAGTTGAGAATATATATGAGATTTTCGTGGCGATGGCATTGTCTACACAGCCTACAAAGTTTACTAAAGAAACTTTAAGGAAGAACTGGGACGGTGACATGGACGACAAAAAAAACATTTCAAGGACAGAGAGAAAAAATCGCTCAGTCTGAATGCCATCCGAAAAAGAAATTGAAATGTGGATTGGGTGATATGAACGTGGATGTCGTCGTCGTGTTGCGGCCAGCTAGCAGATGCGTTCAGTGCGTCGTAGATTGGAGCCCGATAAGATACGGATCTGTCCAGATCATGTGATCGTTTCCCGACTGCTTCTTTGCGGAGCAAACAGTCTCTCGCCTCTGGTGGATTCTCTTCTTCGCCTAGTTGTTCTTCGCTTGGCGAAGCGTCTCCGTCGGACTAGTCGGACCCCTTGTCACGCGCGAGAAGTTCCCTCGTAAAGACGCACCGCCACAATACTTTAAGTCCTCACTTCTGGCGCTCTTGCTTCCGTGTGAGGATCTCTAGGCACGTACAGGGCAGCGGCAGAAGATGAGACCTGAGTAATAATGCCGTCATAGGGATGTGAGCATATTTCGTCGCTTGGGGTACAAGCCCGCCAGTGAGGCTTGAGGCCTGAGGAGCGGACACCTTTCCATTCGACTCGGAGGTGCTCCTCGGACCTTTGAAATGCAGCAGAGGCCATACCGCCATAAGGGCAAGCTGCGCTTGCTCGCGTGGTCTCCACTGTTTGCCCCATGTAACCAAAGTAAGGGTAGCCTAGTACATTGTAGCTTTCAAAACAACAAGCCTATTGGCGCACAGCTAGACTGAGCTAGTTGTCCATCGTGATGCTTCAACACGGGCCAGCATACATATACGGGGGACCAAGCCATAAAGTTCGTTCAATTGAGGGAAGTACGGAAGATGTTTGCAGACCCAAGAAGGAACGGAGGCCAGATACCATCGCTTCTCTAGTCCATAAAGACACCGTGTCCTCGAGTACTTGCAACCTTTATTGTTCTTCGTAAGGCAAGGTGGGGTGTACGCCAAAAACGACTCCCGCTGCGCAGAGAGGAGAGACAAGGGGGGAAAGACGATCTTGGGGCTCTTGACCAAACGGACCAGATACACATGACGCCCTCTTAAGTGTGGGGCGAGAGGAACGCCAGGGGTCCTTCGAATCGAAAAAGGACGTCAGGGCATCAAGTGACCCAGCGTTTCCTTCATCCGTTTTGCTTCACTTAGAGACGCCGGCGCAACCCATTAGCCATGGAAGATCCAGAGACTTCACTGCTTGCTTCACTGTAATCCTACTTTCAGTCATGCCAGCAGAGACTTGTGAACAGCGGGGTACTTTAGCAATGCCAACGCGCATCCACCCCGTCGTTAATAAAAATAAAAATACGACGGATGGGACCATGTAAACGGAATATCCAGGGACTTGAAGACCATTATGAACTTATGAAAGACACTCCAGTTAAGGATGCAACGACGGCCAGAACTAATCCCATCTTGGCATGATCTACCTTCACATAGGGCAGGCGTCCTTTATTCCCGGTGTTGTCATGTCGCTGTGTTTGTACTTGTACTGTACAGGCTCACAAGGTATCCGTATGTCATTTTTGGCGAACGGCGTGCCTCTTCCCAGCGAGCCATGCTATTGGGTGTGACGACGACGACGACGACTAAATTGCGATTTACCGTTAGAGTAGTTCGTCTACCGTTCTTGGCGGCGGGAGATAGCAACTCACGGAGCATTGTGCTGTAGGAAGGAGAAATGCCTTTGCCTGACGAAATCGCTGCCAACGATTTTCGCGCACACAGCCGTCCGCCGAGATCTCCGCTTCATTCCATTCTTTTTTCCCCCATGCATTCATCGGGCACTGCGGTGGACAGCAGCACGGTACTCCTGAGTTACTAATAAGTATACAGTAGAGTATTGCACGTTCAGCTGCTACGTTCGGAGGCCTAAACATCTGGACTAGCTGCATTTAAGACAACGTTTTGTCCCGGGCTTTCGGCACGGGTCGCTTGCAATGCTCGCAGTTTTTGTTGTGTTTCATCTTTACAGCTGGATCGATGGATTCCTTGTACTGCGCAGATTCACTAGACGGCGTAAAAAGCCCTTGACTGGTCGTCAGCGCCGTCAGCTTGCGATCGTGCGTCATCGTTGACATCCATCACGCCAGTCTCTGCTCGAGGCACAGTACTGTACTGTACTGTACATTCACCGTGCCTCCCCGCTACTACCTATTGCGTCCGGACATGCCTCCAACCGCACACGCACTAACGCCGCATTGCCCGGTATTTGACAAAGCCGGGCAGATGTCATAGCGCCTTTTGGGAAATCCCGAGAAGAGCCGATAGTCTCGTGTCTGAGACAGCAAATCGTGAAATGATGGGCCGATAGCGCCGGGTACAGTAACAGCCCGTGACGTGCCATGTAAGAATGTGATCGTTGAGCAGGTGATGGGCTCCTTCACGAATTATCCCACCGTAGTGAAGGGATGTGGGACAGAAGTTCAGAGTGCGCAAAATATGTTTTAATTTGCGTGTGGGTGAAGAGGAAGGAGCTGCGTTATCACCGGTCATATCGCAACGAGCACATTGGCCATCGATGGGTTTGTGGGTTTGTGTGCCATGCGGTCACGGTGGGAAGTGAGCTGGTTACAATAGGTGATCATCGTCACGGGATGGGGTCTTACGTGGGATGACAACAAGCCGACACGGGCAAGTCACCCGGCAGTACGGTATGAGGCTGTGCTGTGGCTGGTGAATGGACTACATGTAGTTACAGCAGACGGGCTTGGCCAAACGATTTGATCCGCTGGACACGGCGCCCGATGAGAACCCCGTTGATGAATCACTGTGCTCCCTCGTCGTGAACGAGTGGTGTAAAAGTGAGTGGAACGACATAGACGAAGAAGTGGATATGGGTGCGGCCCGAACATCCACCAAGGCGCGATGAGGGCGGGCGAGATCAACAACGTAAGAGTGGAGCGTGGGTACTTTTGGGAGTCCGAATTTGACAACGTTGGCCGCCCTGACAGTTTTGTTTTTTTGTCAATCTCTGTTAGGAAAAAGGGGATGGTCAGATTTGCTTTTTATGCCCAATAGGGGTGCCGAACAGGCCGAACATTCAGCGGCATCAAACGAGAAAGGGGAATCATGCTTGGGCGGCGCGCGCCAAGGTCGATCCGATTGCGGCGAGGAGCACACGAGGCCATCTCCCATATTTCCTGAGGTGGACTGAGCAGCGTAGTAGAAAAGGAAAAAAAATACGTATATGCTTGGTTTGGAAAGAAAGAAATGGAGGAAGAAGAGGTCGGTGATTTGGGGATGTTTTGATTTTTGGAGCGCGAAGACGGTGGGAGAATGCCGTGGCACGTGTAATGAGCGAGGCGGGGGTTGGACGTGTCACCTCTTGGCTCTCTCCCTTTAACTGCTACAATCCACTCCGCCTCAATGGGACTGATGGAACTAAACAAACGGCAGTCGGGCGGTGAGTTGCTTTATTTCGTTCGGTTTCTCTATACTCGGAAATGAGGCTGCGTCCGCCCATCTTGGATCTCATTTAGTTTGGACGCAACCCCACATCCATCCCTGGGCATTTCCCCCTTGCCAAACTCCTTTCCCCCCGTCATCAAGCACCGCCTTGACGCTGGGTGGTGCCCCCCTTCCTCCTTTGCTTGACATCGCCTTGCGCACATTGTCATTCTCCTCCTACCTTTTTTTTCTTGCCCAATTTTCCCCTTTTTCTCTTTTTCTCCTCTTTACGGCCAATTATGTCTTCGGCTGCGCCTCCCGCGAGCGCCCCAGCGTCGGCTGCTCCCCCCGCTTCAGGTGCTCCTCAATGTCTAGCTCTCTTCCCGTAGTTATTCATGCCCTCCTGTAGTCGCATCGTCCCCCCCAGTAGTTGTCTCGTCCCCCCCAGTAGTTTCCTCGTCCCCTCCCGTAGTTTCCTCGTCTCCCCCCGTTGTTGGTTCGTCCCCCCCTGTAGATCGTTCCTCTTCCTCCTCGATTGGCTCGTCTTCCCCTGTAGTTGTCTCATCCTCTCCCCCTGTAGTTGTATCGTCCACTAGCTCATCTCCTGTCTCTGGTCCGCTGTATGTTGATTCTATCAATTGATTGCTGACTATACTTTCATTTTTATAGCCTCGTCTCCTCCAACTACCGTGCCTGTTCAGGTTTCTACCACGCCGTCGAGCACACCGACCACGCCATCGTCGACACCGCAAGCGGTCACGTCGTCTCCGAGCCCCGTTCAACAGCCGAGTAATCCCCCAAACAACCAGTCCACGCCAACCCCGACACCACAGCAGAGTCCGACTCCTGCACCCGAGACGACTACAACACCAAAAGGCGGAAATACGTCCACGTCCACTATCCCTGGTGTCGTTACAATCACCAATCCAATCTCCCAGAGTTCGGGTGCTCCGCCTATTTCGTCGACAATAACCTCTGTATATTCATCACAACTCGTGTATGCACCTATGCTTCATGGCTGCCCCCCTTTTTGACATTCTTACAGATCAACGGAACCTGATGGCTTGGTAGTTACTACCACCATCCAGTCGACGGTTATCATTGTGCCATCCTCCTCCAGTTCAGGGAGCAGCAGCAATACTGGTGCGATTGTTGGCGGAGTTGCTGGAGGCGTGGCTGCCCTTGCCGCCATTATCATCGTCTTTCTCTTTTACTGGCGCCGCAATCGCCGCCGTGAAGAAGAATTTGACGGCAACTTTGACCCTGATCGGGTCGTCCGGCATGGTGGTCACACCGATCTTGCGGGTGCCGAGGTCACTCCGTACAGCTTCGAGCCTAATGCGGGAACTCCCTCCGCCACCTCGCCAACGTTTAGTGGGGATGGTAGCATGCGACAATACCGCGATAGTCAGGCGCTCCTAGGCGGCAGCATAGCAGGAGCAGGCGCAGCCACGGCGACATCGGGATCGCACTACGCGCCTACGTCGAGCGACGGTGCCTCTGTTCCCCCTGGATCATCGAGTCACGCACGCAGTAGCTCTCTCGGCGGTGCAGGTCTCGGTCCAGGCTTCCCAGTGGCACAGCCGTATCGGCCCCTGTCGGCCAAGGAGCGTGAAGCGTTGCGCCAGCGCGGGGACGGTGGGCTTGGACTCGCGAGCGCGGCTGAGGAGGGCGAGGGCGATGTCATACAGCACTCGGATGGCGGACGCATCGCCGAACCAGTACTCCCCACCCGTCCGCCGCAGGAGATTCCGCCAAGCTATGATTCGATCCCCGGGAACCCATAGTGATGGTGTTGATGTTTTCTCTTTGGTCTCTCGTTAGGGTTGGGATTTTGGCTGTGGGAGCGGGACGATGATGATGATGACGATGTTAGGTGACGTTTACTGATGTGCTAAACTGATTTACTTGTCGGACAATGTTTGGACCCATCTTCTATCTTAGGCGAGTGCGCTTGTCTAAATGAATTTTCCATCTTTTTATCCCTTCTACTGCCACTCGTCTTTAAATCCTTCATAATTATGCATTGTTCTGAAGTTAGAAACGTCGTACGTCAAAGTGATGCCTTGTTCATATGCTCTTAGTGTAAAGGATTTGATTGAATGACTTGCCTTGCTCTTCCCGTTTGTTTTGGATGGATGGTTTGATTGAAGTATGAGCGGATGCAATTGGGTCTTTATGATTGCCAGATTTGTCGGTGTGGTAAGAGCTCGTAGACATGTAGATCAAATATGCGAGAAAAATGGGAGGAAGGGAGGGGTAGGCATGACTTGGTTTGGTTTTATATATGGCTCGCACACGCCGCAACGGCGATAGTGAACTACTCCTCAGTGGATGGCTCAGCCAGGGCGTGGTCATGGGCGATAGAGATGGTTCTGGACTGATCAAGTTGTCTGGATTGGTGAAGGCGAGGGATCATCACACCTTGCCAATCGGCACCTGCTCCAGCTCGTGTACTGCACTGTATAACTTGATAGAGTAGGACAAGGCGTCAGGTCCGTGCCGACGCAAGCGAGATCTAGATATACGAGAGAAAGAGACGTGAGTGGATCGCTGCGAGGCAGCCTAGCGGTCGCTTGGCGAGCGGAATGGGGATGGATGGTGCCTGATGGTTCCGATTTCCGAGGCACGCGCGTGTTTGCGGACTCTGACTTGGACGTTTTGGATTCGCGGAGGGCATGACGTTTTGATGACGGGTTGGGGAAAAGGGTGTTTGTTGTGTGCGCGTGCCATTCTTGTACTGTACTGCGAACGTGAAGAAAGGAGGAAAACTGGCGGGCAGATTTATTGTAAATAAAAATAAGATTGCCAAGACACGTGAAGTGGGTCCGGGCGCCCCCTGTCTGCCTTTCGCTCACTTTTACCGCCAAAGAGCTCTTCGCTGTTCAATCTCAATTTGCCCCTGCCCTGGATGGCACCAATTGATCAATTCCTTTTCTTTCCGCTATCTCTATACTCGGAAATGAGGCTGCGTCCCCGCCCATGAGCGGGATTTCCATCAACTGCTGGACGTAAGCCTACGTCCATCCCTGGACATTGGCAGCACCGTGACACTGGGGCGATCAGGCTGCCATTCCCCTGCATCTGGCTGACATCGCCTTGCGCACGTTGTCATTTTATGCCCCCTGCCTTTGTGTTTTTTCCTTTCCCATCCTCCCCTTTTCTTTCCTTTTCTTTCTTTCTTTCTTTCCCTTCCTCTTTGTGACGACCATGTCGACGCCTGCGGCTCCTCCCGCGAATACGCCAGCTGCACCCCGGCGTCACCTGCTGCCCCGAATACGCCTCCTCCTGCGGCCAATTCGCCTCCTCCCGCGGCCAATTCACCACCTCCTGCGGCCAATTCACCACCTCCTGTAGGTACTTCACCGCCTCCCGTGGTCTCTCCTCCTCCCGTGGTCTCGTCTCCTCCTCCCGTGGTCTCGTCTCCTCCTCCCGTGGTCTCGTCTCCTCCTCCCGTGGTCTCGCCTCCTCCCGTGGTTTCGTCTCCTCCTCCCGTGGTTTCGCCTCCTCCCGTGGTTTCGTCTTCTCCTCCCGTGGTCTCGTCTCCTCCAGTCGGTGCGTCTTCTCCCGCGGTTCTCTCGTCTCCCTGTAGTCTCATCCACTTAATCTCGTTCCTCTATCTGTTAATTTTATCAATCGATTGTACGTTCTCACTGTTCTCTCGTTTTAGTCACTACCTCAACCACCTCGTCCTCCAGAATCTCAACTTCTACCACGTCATCCTCAATCTCGACTTCAACCACGTCATCCTCAATCTCGACCTCAACTACCCGATCCTCAATCTCAACCTCAACCACCCGATCCTCAATCTCAACCTCAACTACCCAATCCTCAGTCTCGTCCTCGACCACCTCGTCAACACACACGTCATCAACAACTCCGAAGCCAAAGAACCCGCCACCACAAACCCCGACTCCGACTCCTACACCCCAGAACACCCCTCAGGTCGTCACGATCACGGCCTCTCCACCGCCCTCGAGCTCGAGCTCGGGAGCTCCTCCGCCTATTACATCCACAATTACCTCTGTATTTTCGACTGAACTCGTGTACGCACCTATGCTTCATGACCGCCGGCTTTCTCGTTTGACATTGTTTCAGATCAACCGAAGCCGATGGCTTCATAGTTACTACCACTGTCGAGTCGACTATTGTCATTGTGCCGTATTCCGCACCTACTTCTCGAAGCAGTAATACTGCTGCGATTGCTGGCGGAGCTGCTGGAGGCGTTGTGGCCATTGCTGCCGCCATTCTCCTCTTTCTCTTTTGCTGGCGCCGCAATCGCCGCGACGAATCTGGTGTCTTTGATCCTGATCGGGTTGTCCGGCATGGTGGTCACACCGACCTCGCGGGTGCCGAGGTGACTCCGTACAGCTATACGCCTACCAACGGGACATTCTCAGCAGGACCTACTTCGCCGACATTTAGTGCTGACGGTAGTATGCGACAATACCGCGATAGCGGTCAGGCGCTCCTGGGCAATGCAGGAGCAGGTGCAGCCACAGTGACATCGGGATCACACTACGCGCCTACGTCGAGCGATGGATCTGTCCCGCGTGGATCATCAAGTCACGCGCGCAGTAGCTCTCTCGGTGGTGCTTTCGGTGGTGCTGGGGTCGGTCCAGGCTTCCCGGAAGCAGAGCCGTATCGGCCGATGTCATCCAAGGAGCGTGAAGCGTTGCGCCAGCGTGGGGAGGGCCTTGGACTCGCGAGTACGATGGAGGAGGGCGAAAGTATTGTTTTACAACACTCGGATGGTGGACGCGTCACCGAACCGTCGGAACCATCTGTCCCCACCCGTCCGGTGCAGGAAGTTCCGCCAAGCTACTTCTCGATCCCTGGGAATCCCTAGTGATGTCAGGTGGTGTTGTTTTTGCTCTTTAGTTTCTCATTAGGTCTGGTTTTTTTCTACGGAAGAGGGGTGGGTCGAAGTGGTGATGCATAGACAATGATCGTGACGCTTACTGATACGCTAAAATGATATGTTTGTCGGACAATGCTTTAGACCCACTTATTGGGCGAGAGTACCTGTCTAAATGATTTTTTCCCTTCTACTGCTGCTCGTCTCTGAATCTTCCGAAATGATTCCCCTCATGAACTGAAAGCCCACTCTTGGCTTAAATGATTAGATTAGATTGAATGATCTCCCGTTCGGCAAACTTTTTATGGCTGAATCATCAGAATGAGCGAATGGAACGAGATGTGGAACAAATTGCTATTCCCATCAGGCCAGAAGCTTGATGCATGGTAGAGCCGCACCGCACAGAGGCAATTGGGGGCTTCTTTATGATAGCCGCCGGTCTATTTTGTTTCTGCGGTGCGGTGCAAGATCGACAGTATAGATCTACGAAAGCGTGTAATAGTAAATACTGTGCTATCATACTGTATCTGGTACATATACGTATACGAGCCGCCGGTGGCCACATTGGGTGGCCAGAAGAGCGGTGCCCGTCGAAGCACGTGCATGTTCAGTCGGTTTGGGGCTCGGGCAAGGCCGCGTAGGCTTATTGCTCTTCGGACTTCTCTGCTATTCTGCGAACGCGACAATAAGGATGAGCTCAAGCTGGCGCACCACCACCACTGGCGCCCGCGCCGACTCTACCCACCCGCACAGCCGTTGCGGCGCGAGCTATAAGCTATACAGCGCTGAGGATGATCGATGATCGGCAGTGTGAGCGCATAGTACTCTTCTGTCGGACGTTCTCTTTGACCACGACCACGAGCAACTACCACTTCCAGCAACTCTGGCACCTCGGTGCCTGTCAATTCCCGATTCCTGATGAGCTTGAAAGGGTACCAACGTACAATAATGGTACCAACTTACAATAAACGGGGGAAATTTCTCGGGGTGTTTTTCTTTCCCTTTCTCTATACATAGGAATGACAGATTATCACCATCAACGTCTGGATGCAAATCCATCACGGTTTGGACGCAATCCTATGTCCTTCCTTGGACTCGGGGCCTCGATTGGACCACGAGGCTGCCTTTCCTCCTTCGTTTGACATCGCCTTGCGCCCCTTGTCGCGCCCGCGCCCGCAGCCTTTCGCTTATGTTCTCGCCCATCTCTCCTTTCTTTCTCTCTACTTCGACCAACCATGGCGACGTCCGATGCTGCTCCTCCTGCGAATACCCCAGCAGCGCCCCCTGCGACGCCTGCTGCTCCAAATCCTCCACCTCCCCCCGCTAATTCACCGCCTCCTGCAGATAATACACCTCCTCCTGCAGCCAATTCACCACCCCCTGCAGCCAATTCACCACCTCCTGCAGAAAATTCGCCACCCCCTGCAGCCAATTCACCACCACCTCCGGCTAATTCACCACCTCCTGCAGCCAATTCGCCTCCTCCTGCAGATAATTCACCACCTCCTGCAGCTAATTCACCTCCCCCAGCCGATACATCACCTCCAGCAGTTGCCACGTCCCCACCGCCTGTGGTTACTACGCCTCCTCCTGTAGTAACTACGCCTCCTCCCGTGGTCTCGTCTCCTCCTGCAGTCTCATCACCTCCCGCGGTCTCATCTCCTCCTGCAGTCTCATCTCCTCCCGCAGTCTCATCTCCTCCCGCAGTCTCATCTCCTCCCGTAGTCTCATCTCCCCCCGTAGTTGGTTCGTCTTCCCCTGTGGTTCACTCGTCCACCCTCTAGTAGTCTCGTCCAACTACTCACGTTCCCTCTCTTGTCTTCTATCTTTAAATTTATTAATTGATTAGAGCGATTGCTGACCATACTTTCTTTCGGGTTTAGTCACCTCGACTTCAACTACCTCACCAACCTCGACCTCAACTACATCAACCTCGACCTCATTACCCAACTACGACCTCAACACGACATCGCCAACCTCGACTACAACTACCTCATCACGAATCACGACCTCGACTACTCGCCCGACGTCAACAACAAAGACAACGTCAACGACAAAGACAACGTCAACGACAAAGACAACATCAACGACGTCAACGACAAAGACAACATCAACAACAAAGACAACATCGACGACAAAGACAACGTCAACAACAAAAACAACGTCAACGACGAAGAAAACGTCAACGACACCGCAAAGGGCGCCAACGACGTCGACGTCGACGCCAACGCCCACGTCAACGTCGACGTCTCCGGAGCCCCAGTACAATCCCCCGCCATCGACGACACAACAAAGCCCGCCTCCTACAACTCAGGACGTGCCTCAGATCGTCACGATCACGGCCTCTCCACCGCCCTCGAGCTCGAGCTCGGGAGCTCCTCCGCCTATTACATCCACAATTACCTCTGTATTTTCGACTCTCCTCATGTACGCACTTATGCTCCATGACTGTCGTACTTGTCGTGACATTGTTTCAGATCAACCGAAGCCGATGGATTCATAATTACCACCACTGTTCAGTCGACGATTGTCATTGTGCCGTACTCCCCACCTAGTTCTGGAGGCAGTAGCAGTACTGGTGCGATTGCTGGCGGAGTTGCTGGAGGCGTCGTCGCCCTTGTCGTCGTCATTCTCCTCTTTATCTTTTGCAGACGCCGCAATCGTCAGGCTGAAGGGCCTGTTATCTTTGACCCTGATCGGATAGTCCGAGATGCTGATCACACCGACATCGAGGGTATCGAGGTCACTCCATTCAGCTATACGCCTACGACGGGAACTTTGTCTGGACCGACTTCACCCACATTTAGTGGTAATGGTAGCATGCGACAATACCGCGATAGTCAGGCGCTCCTGGGCGGCGAAGGGGCCACCGCGACATCGGGATCATACTACGCGCCCACGTCGAGCAGCAGTGGATCTGCCCCGCCTGGATCATCGGGTCAAGCACACAGCAGCTCCCTCGGCGGCCCTGGTTTTTCAGTTTCACAGACGCTTCGGCCGCTGTCGCCCAAGGAGCGTGATGGGTTGCGGCAGCGTGGAGCGGGTAGACTTGGACTCACGAGCGCGGTTGAGGAGGACGAGAGTATTGTCGTACAGCACTCGGATAGTGGGCGCCTCGCGGAACCGAAACTAGTCCCCAACCGTCCAGTACAGGAGGAGGATGTTCCGCCCAGCTACGACTCGATCCCTGGGAATCTCTAGTGATGTCGGGTGGTGTTTTTTTTTTCTTTTGTTTCTCGTTAGGGTTGGGTTTTTGTCTACGGAAGAGGGGCGGGTCGAAGTGGTAATGCATTGACAATAATTGTGACGTTTACTGATACGCTAAATTGATATGTTTGTCGGACAGGACGATGATGCTTAGACTTACTGGGCGAGAGTACCTGTCTAAATGATTTTTTCCCTTTCTACTGCTGCTCGTCTTTGAATCTTTCCCCTCATAACCAGAAACGTATGCCTCGCTCATGTGCTCTTGGTTGAAAAGATTGGATTGAATGGCTGTTTCCATCTCCTGTTTGGCGAACTTTTTATGGCTGAATCATCAGAATCAACGAATGGAACGTGATGTGGGTAGAGCCTGGGTGCGCACGCCGCACTGGAGCAATTGGGTGCTTCTTTATGATGGCCGCCGGTCTGCTTTGTTTCTGCGGTGCGGTGCAAGATGACAGTATGGATCTACGAAAGCGTGTAATAGTAAATACTGTGCTATCATACTGTATCTGGTACATGACGTCCGAGAGATCGCTAGTATATACGGCCAAAAGAGCGGTGCTCGTCGAAGCACGTGCATGTTCAGTGGCGGACTCGGATTGGGGCTCGCGCAAGGCCGCGTGCGCTTCGCTATACTGCGAACGCGACAATAAGGATGAGCTTAACTGGCGCCCACCACCACCACCACTTGCGCCCGCGCCGACTCTACCCACCCCGCACTGCTGTTGTGGCGCGCTGCGAGGATGATCAGTGAGTGCTCCTACTAGTATCTGTCAAACGCTGTCTCTCTTTGATCACGACCACGAGCAACCACTACTAACAGCAACTTGGCATCTCGGTGCCTGTCAATTCCGATTCCTAATTTCCGATTCCTAAAGACCTTGAAAGGGTACCAACTTACAATAAACGGGGGAATTTTTCGGGGCCTTTTTCTTTCCCTTTCTCTATACATAATACATGGGAATGACAAATTATCATCATCAAGTTCTGGACGCAATCCCTCACTGTATGGACGCAATCCTATGTCCTTCCTTGGACTTGGGGCGTCAATTGAACCATGAGGCTGCCCTTCCTCCGTTTGACATCTCCTTGCGCCCCTTGTCGCGCCCGCGCCCGCAGCCTTTCGCTTAAGTTCTCTCCCATCTCCCCATTCTTTCTCTCTACTTCGACCAACCATGGCGACGTCCGATGCAGCTCCTCCTGCGAATACCCCAGCAACGCCCCCTGCGACGCCTGCTGCCCCAAATCCTCCACCTCCCCCGCTAATTCACCGCCTCCTGCAGATAATTCACCACCTCCTGCTGCTGGTTCACCACCTCCTGCAGCTAATTCACCTCCCCCAGCCGATGCATCACCTCCAGCAGTTGCCACGTCCCCACCTCCTGTGGTTACTACGCCTCCCCCCGTGGTCTCGTCTCCTCCCGTAGTCTCGTCCGAGTCATCTTCCCCCGTACTAGGTTCGTCTTCCCCTGTGGTTCGCTCCTCAGCCCCTCTAGTAGTCTCGTCCAACAACTCACGTGAGTCACGTCCCCTCTCTTGTCCTCTATCTAAAATTTTATCAACCGATTAGAGCGATTGCTGACCATACTTTCTTTCGGTTTTAGTCACGTCGACTTCAACTACCTCACTAACCTCGACCTCAACTACATCACCAACCTTGACCTCAATTACTTCACCAACTACGACATCAACTACGACATCGCCAACCTCGACTACAACTAGTACCTCAATCACGACCTGGAATGACTCGCCCACTCGCACGACGTCAACGACAAAGACAAAGTCGATCTCAGTTACCTCACCAACTACGACATCAGTCACATCAACTACGACATCACCAACCTCGACTACAACTACCTCAACCACGACCGTGACTACGTCGCCCACTCGCACGACGTCAACAACAAAGTCAACGTCAACAACAACGTCAACAACAAAGGGAGCATCGACGACGTCAACGACAAAGACAACATCAACAACAAAGACAACATCAACATCATCAACAACATCAACAACACAGACAATGCCAACAACAATGACAAAGACAACGCCAACGCCAACTACAAAGACAACATCAACGACGAAGAAAACGTTGGGTTTTTGTCTATGGAAGCGGGGCGGGTCGAAGTGGTAATGCACTGACAAGTGTGACGTTTATTGATACTGTCACGTGATGTCATGAAGCGACAAGAGTCGGTCGTGGTGTTCTCTTCTTTTCTCCATTCAATTACATCTACAGGCATGCCCCTGAACTTTCTTATGACTTGCGATGACTCCCCTATATGATATGACTTGCCTTGACTCATGCTGACTTGTGTACTGTACCGTACAGGACAAAATGGTGCTGAAGAAGCGAGGTAACGCCGAGGTTGGTGTTGCGAGACCTTTCACGATATTGAACCTGCCTCTCTCTCGACTGCTCGAGCCTTTGCAGGTTTCTCTATTTGCATTTCAAAATAGGAGAGTGGCTTGATACGTGCAGCATCTCTGAATCTTTCCCCTCATGACCAGAAATGCATGCCTTGCTCATGTGCTCTTGGTATACTGTAAAAAATTGGATTGAATGACTGTTTCCATCTCCCATTTGGCAAACTTTTCGTGGCTGAGTCATCAGAATGTCTGAGAATGAACGAATGGAACATGAACGAATGGAACATGAACGAATGGAACATGATGTGGAACAAATTGCTATAGCATCAG
Source organism: Russula vinacea (assembly GCA_022376525.1). Lineage (NCBI taxonomy): Eukaryota > Fungi > Basidiomycota > Agaricomycetes > Russulales > Russulaceae > Russula > Russula vinacea. The sequence continues at coordinate 150,179 of WTXL01000058.1, forward strand.
ACCAGAAGGGTGGAACAACAATTAGTGGGGCTTCTTTATGATAGCCGCTGCGGTGCGGTGCAAGATCGAAGGCAAGGTGTGTAATAGAAAAACTACGTATCTGGTACGTGACGTCCGAGCGATCTAGACCTACCCTCTGAGAGATGTGTGATCCATTCATGATGCATGAGTGTACTCATCGTCGAGTTCGAGGCACGTGGCAAGCCCCACGTGGGTTTGGTGCTCCTCGGACTACTGTGATATGGTGAACGCGACAATAAGGATGAACTTAATGCACCACCATCACCACAACTGGCGCCCCCGCCAACTCTACCCACCACCACTGCTGTCGCGGCGCGAGCTAGAGGCTATACAGCGCAGAGGAGGATGATCAATGATCGGTAGCGTGAGTGTATGCTCCAATCTGTCAGACACCGTCTTTCTTTGACCATAACCACGACCACTAGCACTTCTGGTACCTCGGTGCCTGTCAATTCCCAATCCATGATCATCAGGTCGATGGATAACAACTTGCAATAAACGGGGGAATCTCATGGCTTCTTTCTTTTCCTTTCTAGTTGGAGATTGACGGATTGTCATCATCAATGTCTGGACGTAATCCATCACTGGTTGGACGCAATCTCACGTCCTTCCTTGGACTTGGGGCTTGAATTGGACGCTGGCAGCACCATGAGACGGCATTTCCTCCTTCGTTGGACATCGCCTTGCGCACTTCGTCACTCCAGCGCCCCCTACCTTTCGTTTGTTTTCTCTCCCATCTCCCCATTATTTCTCTCCTCTGCGACCAACCATGGCGACGTCTGCAGCTAATTCACTTCCTGGAGCCGATACATCACCTCCAGCAGTTGCCACATCCCCCCCCACCACCAGTCTTGTCTCCTCCCGTTGTCACATCTCCTGATGTCTCCTCCGAGTCTCGCCTCCCCTCCGCAGTCTCGTCTTCCCCCATTGTCACATCTCCCGATGTCTCATCTCCCCACGCAGTCCCGTCTCCTCCCGTTGGCACACCTCTCCGTACGTTCCCCTGCAGTCCGCTCGTCTACCTGTAGTAGTCTCATCCAACAACCATTTTTTCTCTATCTGTCAATTATATCAACCAATTAGATCGATTCTGACCATACTTCTTTCGGTTTAGCCACATCGACTCGGACAATATCCACGTCTACATCCACGTCTCCAGAGCCCCAGCACAAACCCTCTACATCGACAACACAACAAAGCCCGCCTCCTACAACCCAGGACGTGCCTCAGATCGTCACGATCACAGCCACTCCATCGCCCTCAAGCTCAGGAGCTCCTCCGCCTATTACGACCACATTTACATCTGCATTTGTCCTCGTGTACGCAACTATGCTCCATGACTATCGTACTTGTCGTGTAACATTCTTTCAGATCAACTGAAGCCGATGGCGTCATATTTACCACCACTGTTCAGTCGACAATTGTCATTGTGCCATATCCCCATCTAGTTCTGGAGGTGGTAGCAGTACTGGCGCGATTGCTGGCGGAGTTGCTGGAGGCGTCGTTGCCCTTGTCATCGCCATTCTCCTCTTTCTCTTTTGCAGACGCCGCAATCGTCAGGCTGAAGGACCTGTTATCTTTGACCCTGGTCGGATAGTCCGAGATGCTGATCACACCGACCTCGAGGGTATCGAGGTCACTCCATTCAGGTATACGCCTACCACGGGAACTTTCTCTGGACCGACCTCACCCACATTTAGTGGTGATGGTAGCATGCGACAATACCGCGGTAGCCAGGCGCTCCTGGGCGGCGAAGGGGCCACGGTGACATCGGGATCGCACTACGCGCCCACGTCGAGCGGCGGTGGTCTGCCCCGCCTGGATCATTGGGTCAAGCACACAGCAGCTCCCTCGGTGGCCCTGGTTTCCCAGTTTCACAGACGCATCAGCCGCTGTCGCCCAAGGAGCATGATGGGTTGCGGCAGCGTGGAGCGGGTAGATTTGGACTCATGAGCGCGGTTGAGGAGGACAAGGGTGTTGTTGTACAGCACTCGGATGGTGGGCGCCTCGCGGAACCGAAAATATCCCCAACCGTCCAGTGCAGGAGGTTCCGCCCAGCTACGACTCGATCCCTGGAAATCTCAGTGATCCTTAGTGATATCAGGTGCCCTTTTTTCTCTTTGGTTTCCCTCGCTAGGGCTGAGTTTTGGGCTTCGGGAGAGGGGTGGCACGGTTGAAGTAGTGGTGAATGGGATCGTGACGATGACAATGGTCTATTGATGCGCTAAGCTTTCACAGACATAATTCTTTCGTACGTGACAACCTGATGTATTTGTTGGACAATGCTTAGACCCACCTACTGGGCGAGAGTGCGTGTCCGTATGAAAAAATTCCCTTCTACGGCTGCTCGTCTTCTAATATCGCTTGTAATTATGCACGGTTTCCTCATGGTCCGAAAGCCAGAAAAGCAGTGATGCCTCGCCAATCTACTTTTTAGCGTGAAAGATCTGATTGGCTGACTGTTGCCGCCTAGAATCTTGATAGGAGAAGCCTGAGTCGAGGCGTTATACAGTATTATGATTATAGTTGCCGATTTGCTGTGCAAGATCGATTAGATTGCTAGACGGTGTAGATAAAGGGAAGCGTGTACTGTATATTGTAAAACCGTGCAATCATACAGTTTCCAGTGCGCGACGCGTGACATCCGAGCGAGATCTACTAGATCTACGCTGTGTGTGGATCTCGGGGCAAGCTAGGGCAAGGCCTGTAACGTAACGCGTGTGCGGCCACAGTTTCTGTGCATCACGTGCTCATTTCGCGAAAATAAGGATGAGCCTGAGTGAGGGTAAACTGGTGCACCACTCGCCGCCGCCGTCGCCACCGCCATTTCTACCACCCGCACCGCTGTCGTGGAGAGAGCTATCTATAGCTAGCCTAGAGGAAGATACGGTCGAGAATGTATGATGGTGGTGGGATGCCGTGACAGGTGATTGGCTGCTCCCGGGTCCGGTCTGTCAGACTGTCAGACTCTGTCCTCCCTCTGACCACTAACAGCAACTCTGTACTTCGATGCCCGCCAATTCCCAAACCCAATGACAGGCCTTTCTTATCCATTTCTCTATACTTGGAAATGACCTTGCGTCCAGCCCATGAGCGGATTGTCCTTGGCATTGGACGCAATACTGCTTCCTTCCTCGGACTTGTAGCTTGGACACTGGCAGCACCAGGGTACTGCCATTCCCCCTGCGTTTGATATTTGTCTTGGACTTGTGATCCTCGCCCCTGCCCCTCTTTTCTTGCGAAACTTGCTTATATACCCCCCTTCTGTCTTTCTCTCCCCTCTGTGATCAACAATGCCTACCTCCGCTGCGGCTCCCCCCGCGAAATCCCCAGCCTCTCCAGAGGCACCTCCTGCGTCGCCTGCTGCCCCAAACCAGTCCGGCACCCGCCCCAGAGCCTAGTCCAGCTCCCGCCCCAAAAGCTAGTTCGGCACCCGCACCAGAGCCTAGTTCAGCTCCCGCCCCAAAGCCTAGTTCAGCACCCGCCCCAGAGCCTAGTTCAGCACCTGCTCCAAAACCTAGTTCACCTCCTGTAGTTGCCTCGTCCCCCCTGTAGCCGGCACAACTCGTTCGGTCATCTCGTCTCCCCCCGTAGTTGGTTCGTCTTCCCCCACGATTTGCTCGTCTCCCTTGTAGCCTCGTCCACCAACTCACGTCCCCTCCCTTGTCCTCTATCTGTTAATTTTATCGACCGATGCTGACCATACCTCTTTCGTCTTTAGTTACCTCAACTACCCCATCACGAACCCCGACCCCAACTACCACATCTCGAACCTCGACCTCAACTACCTCATCTCGAACCTCGCCAACCTCGACCTCAACTACATCACGAACCTCGATTACCACGCCATCACCCACACACACCACGTCAACGTCAACGTCGACCTCAAAAACGTCCACATCGACCTCAAAAACATCCACATCGACCTCAAAAACGTCCGACTCAAAACGTCCACATCCACATCCACATCGAAAACACCCACACCGACATCGAAAACATCCACATCGACCTCAAAAACGTCGACTCGACGTCGAAAACGTCCACGTCCACATCGACGTCGAAATACCCATACCGACATCGAAAACATCTACATCGACGTCAAAAACGTCGACCTCAACGTCGAAAAACCCACACCGACATCAAAACATCCACATCTACGTCAAAAACGTCGACTCGACGTCGAAAACGTCCACGTCCACATCGACGTCGAAAATACCCATACCGACATCGAAAACATCTACATCGACGTCAAAAACGTCGACCTCAACATCGAAAACACCCACACCCACACCGACATCAAAAACATCCACATCTACGTCAAAAACGTCGACCTCGACGTCGAAAACGTCCACATCGACGTCGAAAACGTCCACATCGACGTCGAAAACGTCCCACGTCCACGTCAACCTCGAAAACACCCACACCGACCTCAACATCGTCCACAACAACATCGAAAACACCCTCGTCGACCTCGAAAACGTCCACATCCACGTCGACTTCGAAAACGTCCACGTCGACCTCGGAAACACCCACACCAACTTCAACAACGTCCACATCCACGTCGAAAACATCCACGTCCAAGTCGAAAACATCCACGTCGAAGCCAAAAACTCCACGTCCCCGGAGGCCCAACACAATCCCCCGCCATCGACAACACAACAAAGCCCGCCTCCTACAACCCAGGACGTCCCTCAGGTCCTCACAATCACGGTCACTCCATCTCCCCCGAGCTCGGGAGCTCCTCCGCCCATTTCGTCCACATTGACCTCTGTGTTTTCGACTCTCCTCATGTACGCACTTATGTTTCATGACTGCTGTCCTTCTCGTTTGACATTCTTTCAGATCAACCGGAGCCGATGGCGACATAGTTACCACCACTGTTCAGTCGACGATTGTCATTGTGCCGTATTCCCCATCTAGTTCTGGAGGCGGCATCAATACTGGTGCGATTGCTGGTGGAGCTGCTGGAGGCGTTGTTGTCCTTGTCGTCGCCATTATCCTCTTTCTCTTTTGCAGACGCCGCAATCGCCGGGCTGAAGAACCTGTTATCTATGACACTGATCGAGTAGTCCGGGATGCTGATCACACCGATATCGAGGGTATGGAGGTCACTCCGTTCAGTTATACGCCTACCACGGGGACATTCTCCGGACCGACTTCACCGACATTTAGTGGTGATGGTAGCATGCGACAATACCGCGATGGCCTGGACGGCGATGGAGTAGGTGCATCTGCGATGACATCGGGATCGCGTTACGTGCCTACGTCAAGCAGCGGTGAATCTGCTCTGCCTGGATCATCGAGTCATGCACACAGTAGCTCCCTCGGCGGCCCTGGTGTCCCAGTAGCACAGCAGCTGTCGCCCAAGGAGCGTGATGGGTTGCGCCAGCGCGGAGCGGGTAGACTTGGACTTGCGAGCGCGGTTGAGGAGGACGAGGGTGTTGTCGTACACCACTCGGATGGCGGGAGTGTCGCGGAACCGAAACTAGTCCCCAACCGTCTAGTGGTGGAGGATGTTCCGCCCAGCTACGACTCGATCTCTAGGAAGTCCTAGTGATCCTTAGTGATATCAGGCGCTGTTTAAGGTTTTTTTTCTTTTTGGTTTCTCTCGCTGGGTTTGAGTTTCTGACTTTCGGGATAAAGGCAGCGCGGTCGATGTGGGATGATCGTGACGGCCTATTGATGCGCTGAGCTAATATGTTTGTCTAACAATGCTCTATAGACCCACCTACTCAGTGGGCGAGAGCGCGTGTCCATATGAAATTTTCCCTACTGCTGCTCCTCATCTTCTAATATCGCGAAGATTTGATTGAATGACTGTTGCCGCCCAGATCTTGATAGAAGAAGCGAGGTTTTCTTTTATGATGGCCGATTGCCTCTGAAGTACAAGATCTATTAGATTTATGTAGGCAGTGTAGATAAGATTTGGAGAAACTGTGCTATCATATAGTACGCGCGCACGACAAAGAAGAAAGAGAGTTAGAGCAGATCGGACAAGAAAGAAGGGGAGGGAGGGAAGACGGTGGTCCGAGTCAGTCCGTGGTCGTACTGTAATACTGCATATAGGCCGCCTACGTAGAATGACTGTACAGTGAGTACGTACTGTAAATGTAAGAGAAGAAAGTACACAGAGGATGGGGTATTTGCATGCAGGGGCAGGGAGGCTGAAAGCATCGCTGACTCCCTTGATCAACTCTGAGTCCTTGGAGAAGTGGACAGCCAGGGCGTGGACGGTACTACTAGTAGAGGTAGCCCGGGAGGTTTTTTGATTTTGATTTTGATTTTGATTTTGAATTCCGCGGTTGGCACAACAGAGTACGTTCACAGACCAGCCTCCTCCCCCTCAAGGTGACCACACCCACTGGAATTGCGCTGACAAATCCAAGGCTCCACAATTTTCTGCTCATATCCCTCCTCTCCCACATGCTCACCAGGGAGCATCCTTTGCATTAGATGGCAATGGGGGATGTAAAGCTGCTCATCATCGACAAATACTCATTTTTGAGTGAGAAGTTGGATGAATGCCTGCATGCCACCTTCCCTCTCCACCCAGCCATTTGGAGGAATGAACATCGTGTTTGTGGCTGCCCAGCAGCCCAGCTCGCTCCGGTTTGCACTTTACCCATATGTGCCTACTACGGCGACACTGCACGGCTGCTTTACCGCTTCGCACGGCTTGCTTTTACCGCTTTCGCACCATCGTTGAGCCGACCAACCATTCTGCCAGGCAGGCAATGATGACTCCCAAGTTCGCTCTTGCACCTTTTGGCCAGGCTGTCCCAAGAGAACTCAGAACATGCACTTTGACACATGCAAGTACATCGTTGCCACCAACGACCTCCGCAAACACCTCAACTACGAACGCCTCATCTCCTCCTTCTCTTCCATGCAAATCGACGACTGCGACACTGATGTTCGCGCATGCGACAGAGACGACAACAACTACAGCAATTGCGTTGACCACAATGACACAGCTCGCCACAGTCGGAGCCGAAGCTGTATTGGCTTTTAACCTCTGGACAGAGGCTGCGCTGTCAACGAGGCTACTACCTGCTGCAACATGGAGGCCTCGCATCTCACACTGCTCATTGGAGACCTTGCTGCGCCCGGGTACGACCAACGCATCCCAGACTTCAAATCTCTCCGGTAGTGTCCTCGCATCGTTGATGGCCTCCAGCAAGGCTCCCTAACAGTGTCGTGAGCTTTTCCGTGTGGGTAAGCGACTCTGTATGGGCTGGAAAATAGAATGCACATTTTCTGTATGTCCAAGGTCCCTGCCTGTTCTCTGCGTTCTCACCTCCTCATTGCAGCTGCCGCTAGGACAAGCACGGGCTGGTGCAGGAACTTTCCTCCCCCAACTCAAGGGAGACCCCTTCACATCTAGGGCAGGTGTGCTGACATCACTCCCACTGGACAACCCTGTGTGGAATCTGTGGATAATGGATATTGACAATGTTGTGTTTTGCTCCCCAGCATGGAATCTGTGTACCACAAGCATTGATGCTGTCTGACCCAATGGAGCCCAATGCCCACCAAATGGTGCAAGTTTGGCCCACACCCCAACTTTGAGATGGCTGTGCTTGCAGCCCCTTCACTGCTAAATGGGAGATTGAGAAATGAGAATGAGGAGAGCATTGTACATCAACAAAATGTAAAATTACTTTATTTGGCTTACAGTGTACCAACATAGTGCACAACACATTGCCCACATATTGCCTCTGTGCACAATGCATTGTCCATGTGTACAATGTGTCACCTGTATGCATAATGTGTCACCCACATGCACAACTCATTGACAGTGTGCCCAATGTGTTGATAGCCTATGCACACATCACTTTTGCTTATAACCCCCTTTTGCAGACCCTATAATATGATATTAAGTAGACTTAATGTAGTAGATTAAAATAATGTTAAATTAGGGTTGTTGTTTTAAGGTCATAAGTGCACGACCATTCGCGCTCACAACTTCCACCTCACCTCCCCAGTTTTAAAGCACTCTAATCCGACCTTTTTACGGAATGCCGCACCTATCCGCGGCCTTAGCAACTTAAGTCCGACGAACCCAAAATGTGGACCGCCCGTCCTACCAAGTTCCGCGGCGTGCGAAAGCGTGCACGACCACTCGCGAGCCTGGCTAAGGCTCCATCCTCTTGGAGCGAGGATCAACTTGGTACAAGTCTCCCCCAAACAGCGGCACAAGTCCGCGTCCTTAGTAACTCGACCCGAACACGTACCCAATTCTGATCGCGACAATATCAAGTTACGCGTTGTGCTGAGCCGTGCGCGACCGCTCGCGCGCAAGACCTTCACTTCAGTCCCCAAAGTGAAGAACCCTCCATTCCGACCCTTCTCCAGAATGCCGCACCCTTCTGCGGCCTTAGTAGCTTCTCCGAGACACACCCCAGACCCCCACAACCCCGCATACCGAGTTACGCGGCGTGCAAAAACGTGCGCGGCCACCCATGTTTCCAATCCCCAGTCCTTCCTCTTAGAGAGTAGGACAGCCAATCCAGCTCTTTACTCGGAGCGCTGCATATGCGCGCGGACTTCATAACTAAACTCAGACGCGTACCCCGTCACGTCCACCACTCGTATCAAATTGCGTGGCGTGCAGAAACATGCACGACCGCTTGCGCGCACAAGTTCCATCTCACCTTCTCAAGTCAAGAGATGCTCAGGCCAACGCTTCTCCAGAACGCCGCACTGGTCCGCGGACTTCGTAACTCGACACCAATGTACCCAATATTTGGGCCGATCGTCTTGTCAAGTTTCGCGGCGTGTGGAAGCGTGCATACCGCTCGCGCGCCTGGATAGCGCTTCATCCTCCTGGAGCGAGGATCAACCTAGCACAAGCCCCCTTCAGAGTACAGCACTCGAGCGCGGTCTTAGTAATTTTTTTACTCCAACATGCTCCCAGTTCAGACGGCCATCCTTACGAAGTTATGTGGCGTGCAGAGGCATGCACGGCCACTCGCGCGCAAGATTATCACTTCATTCCCCAGCAAGTTGAGCCCCTTTCCCTGACCCTTCTCCAGAAGGCCGCACTCGCTCGCGGCCTTAGTGATTTCGTCACGACACGTCGCCGATCTAGACAGCCTCGTCTACCGAGTTTCGCGACATGCGGAAGCGTGCACAACCGCTCGTGCGCATGATCAAGACTGTAAGCGACTACCGAAATTATCCAAAGCGAGGTGCTTGTTGACCTGCATTAGCACTCTATCTTTCTGGAGCTAGAATTGGCTCGGTTCAAGCTTTCTTCAGAGTGCCGCGTTTGTACGCGGACTTAGCAACGCTACCCCAGCTCGTGCCCCGCATAGACCGCTACCCATACCGCGTTACGAGTTGTGCCGAGCCGTGCAAGACCGCTCGCATCCAACGTTTCCAGTTCATCTTCCAGAGCATCAAGCCCCTCTCCTCTCCCTTTCCCCAGAATGCGGCACCTTGCCGCGGCCTTAGTACTTTTCCGCGACACGTCCCGACCCGACAGCTCCGCCTACCGAGTTATGCGGCGCGCGAAAGCATACATGATTGCTCGCATGCACAAATTGCGCTACATCTGCTTAGGGTGGAGGCCAGCACATTCACCGGTTCCTCAGCATGCCGCACGCAACTGCACCTTTAACAACGCAACGCCGACGCGGTCCCGGCAGATAATTACGACTACCAAATTTCACGGCGCGCGGAAGCGTGCACGACCGCTCGCACCCTCATCGGCGTGTTCATCCTGGCCCCAAGCTTGCCCACAGTTTTACTGAGTTTAGACACCGGTCTCCATTAAAAAATGAAGTATCTCAAGGATGTGCTTCAGCTTGTTGAAGAGTGAGGGAGTTTCCAGGGGCGGCCGTTACTAGCTAGTAGCATTTGGATGCTTGCGCCGGCACGGTAGTCGCAAGGTGATCGTGGCGAAGTTGTCTCGGAGGCGAGATTACGTAAACGAGAGGGATCGTCGCCCTCGCCGCTGACCCTCTCCTTCACCCTCTTTATCGCGTTCGAATACCTTCTGCTCCTCTTGTTCCTGTTCCTGTCCCCGTTCCTGTTCAATGAGGAATCAGCAGCGCGACTCGGGCGGATGGAGCCATACATCCGAGCGAGATCTAGATCAACGCTCTGATTGCGTGTGTGGGTCCATTCATGAGCTACAGTACGCGTGGCCAGAGCGGCTCGTTTGGAGAATGGGATGGTGCCTCGATGCCTCAATTCCGAGGCACGCGCGTCTATGCGGTGCAATTAACGCGGACTCGGAGGGTTGGGGCCAAGAGCCCGCGTCGGCTTGGCATCCTTGTGCGTGCTTTTCGTTTCGGACATTACAGTACAGTACAGTGACTACTGTACGGCGAACGCGAAGATAAGGATACGGGTAGACTAGTGCACCACCACCGCTGCTGAAGCCGATTCTACCACCCGCACTGCTATCGCGGTGCGAGCTATCGAGCAGTCCAGCGTAGAGGAAGATCGGGGCCATGACACGTGAGTGGATGCACCTGTCTGACAGGCTTAGACCATGACCACTACAGTAATAGCCCACTTTGCACCTCGCCGCTTGCCAATTCCCAATTGTCCCCATGATACTAGTTTTACTGGAATTTCTCAGGCATGTCTCTATACTTGGACATGTGGCTGCGTCTCGACCCCATGAACGGATTTTCATCGACGTTGGACGTAATCCTAAGTCCTTCCTAGGACTTGGACACTGGCAGCGGCAGCACGATGAAACTGGGGGGTGTTGCCAAGCCCTGCCATCCCCCCTTCGTCTGACATCGTCTCTGCGCACCCTTGTCATTCTCACCCCTTCCCCCCCCTTCCTGCATAAATAACCCCCTTCTCTCTTTCTGTCCTCTTTGCGACCACGATGCCTACGTCCGCCGCGGCTCCCCCCGCGAAATCCCCAGCAGCGCCGCCTGCGCCGTCGCCTGCTGCCCCGAAACCTAGCGCAGCACCTGCCCCACAACCTACTTCAGCACCTGCTCCAAAACCCAGTTCTGCACCTGCTCCAAAACCCAGTTCTGCACCTGCCCCACAACCCAGTTCAGCACCTGCTCCAAAACCTAGTTCACCTCCTGCAGCTACTTCGACTCGTCCCGTCGTCACGTCTCCCCCTGTAGTTGGTTCGTCTCCCCCTGCGACTCGCTTGTCTCCCCCCGTAGTTGTCTCGTCCACCAACTACGTCCCCTCTCTTGTCCTTTATCTGTGAATTTTACGATTGATTACTGACCATACTTCTTCCGTTTAGCCACCTCGACTACCAAACCAATCTCGACTACAACTACTACTAAACCAACCTCGACTACCTCATCACGAATCTCTACTACGATTACCACGACATCGCCCACATACACCGTGATCACACCGACGTCGAAAACGACCTCGTCAACGTCGAAAACGACTACATCAACGTCGAAAACGACTACATCAACGTCGAAAACGACTACGTCGACGTCGAAAACGTCTTCGTATACAACCACGTCGACGTCGAAAACGTCTTCGTACACGACCACGTCGAAAAAATCTTCGACCACATCGAAAAAATCCTCGACGACGTCGAAAACGTCCACGTATCAGAAGCCCAAGAATAATCCTACGCCACAGAATCCGCCACCACAACAAAGCACGACTCCTACGCCCCAGAACACCCCTCAGGTTCTCACAATCACAGCCACTCCAACACCCCAGAGCTCGGGAGAACCGCCTATGACGTCCACATTGACCTCTGTGTTTTCGACACTCATCATGTACGCGCCTATGCCTCATGATTGCTGTTCATCTCGTTTGACATTCTTTCAGATCAACTGGAGCCGATGGCGACATAGTTACCACCACCGTCCAGTCGACAATTGTCATTGTGCCATATTCCCCTCCTACCTCTGGAGGCAGCAACCATACCGGTGCGATTGCTGGCGGAGCTGCTGGAGGCGTCGTTGCCCTTGTCGTCGTCATTCTCCTCATTCTCTTTTGCTGGCGCCGCAATCGCCGCCCCGAAGAACCTGGTGCTATCTTCTACCCTGATCGGGTAGTCCGGCAAGCCGATCCTCACACCGACGTCGAGGGTGCCGTGGTCACTCCATTCAGCTATACGCCCACCACGGGCACATTCTCCGCCGGACCCGCTTCACCCACATTCAGCGCTGATGGCAGCATGCGGCAATATCCCGATAGCCAGGCGCTCTTGGGTGGCAGCATGGCAGGATCAGGATCAGGCGCAGCCACTGGAACCACGGGATCGCACTACGTGCCAACGTCGAGCGGCGGCGATGGATCTGCAGCCCCGCCTGGATCAGCAAGTCACGCGCGCAGTAGCTCCCTCGGCAGCGGGGGGCTCGGTCCAGCAGGCTTCCCGGTGGCACAGCCGCATCGAGCTCCGTTGTCGCCCAAGGAGGGTGGACTTGGACTCGCGACCGCGATCGAGGAGGGCGAGGGCGAGGGCATTATCGTGCAGCACTCGGATGGCGGGCGCGTCCCGGACTCAGAGCCGATGGTCCCCAACCGTCGGGTGGTGCAGGAGATTCCGCCAAGCTACGACTCGATCCCTGGGAATCCCTAGTGATCCTCTTTGTGATATCAGGCGCTCTCTTTGTCTTGCTAGGGTTGAGGTTTTGACTGCGGACAGGGGTGGCAAGGTCGAAGTGGTTGGTGACAATGATAGGTAAACGTTTATTGATGCCGATGCGTATGTTTATCGGACGGCGCTTAGATCCACCAATATTGGGCTCGCGCGCGTGTCCAAATGGATTTATTCTCCTCTACTACTGTATTATAACATCTTTGGAAATTATGCATTGTAACTTACTGAAAGCCGGAAACTTTGTACGTCGTAGTGTTGCTTCACTCATATGCTTTTAGTGTAAAACAATACAATTTGATCGAATGACCCCCTCGTTTGGCGAGCGTGATGTAGAGCAAATTTCCAGTTCTCATGCATCTCATGGCCCACACCCGAATGTCGGAACATAATGAGAGTACAGTCCACTGCATTCTGCAGCCACAGTGTAAGCGGAAGCTTTTGTTCCAGAAGAGAACATGCGTGCCTACTAGAACGTTGGCTTTGGCTTTGGCTCCTTGTGATAGCCTATTTGCTTCTGCGGTGCAAGATCGATTAGATTGCTGGTAGAAAGTGTAGACAAAGGAAAGCGTGTAAAATCTGTGCTATCATATCAAGCGCGTGCGCGAGTTCACTACAAAGCAGGAGAGTCGGAGCAGATCATTAACAAAAAAAGGGGAGGAATGGAAGAACGTGTCACTGTTTGTTGTCCGTGGTCGTAATACTGCATATATATAAAATGACTGCGTACAGTGAGTACTAAAAAAAGGAAAGAAGTACACAGAGGGCTGTGAAAGTTTGCATGCAGGACCGAAAAGCTTCTCTAGTTTCATTTCTCTCTGCTGTCCATGTTTGTAAATAACGTTAACCGTTCATCATACCATTATATTTAGAAAAAAAGTCGTAAAAGAAACCCCTCACACCCTTTTTCGAGGAGGGGATAGTAAAAGAGCAACAACAACGATTATTGTATCGTCTTGGCTTATGCGGGACTCGAACGCTGCAACAGCAACGGGGAACTCCTTGGAGAAGGATTTAGAGGACGGCTCAGCCAGGGCGGGGGCGTGGACGGTGTAGATGGTTCTCGTTCTCGTTCTAGTGGTGGTGGTGTTGAGGGAGGCGGCGGGCGACGGCGATTGCAAGTCTGATCGCGGCGACAGGTCATCTGGGTTGGTGACGGCGAGGGGAGACGAAGGAGGGATCATCGCACTTGGTCGCTCACCCTCTCCTTTCCTTCACCTTCGGGTTCGAGGACCCCCTGCTCCTGCTCCTGTCCTGTCCTGTCCCCGGTCGCGGAGGGAGCCAGGTGGGAGCAGCAGCAGCGGGTCAGCATCGGGTGGACCCATGACGTCCGTGACGATGCGAGCAAGATTTACGCTCTGAGAGGGTGATGTGAGGGGTCCATCAGCGCTGCCGGAGGTGGCCAGACGCTCTCTTGGAATATGGAACCTGATTCCGAGGCGCGGGCGCGAAGTAGACGCGGAGGCAAGAATGGAGACGAGGGTGGTGGGGACAAGGGCCCGGGTAAGGGCATGTGTGCGTGCGACGATCCCTCGGACTGCGAGCGGAACGAGGATGAATGTAAACTGGCCACTATCACTGCTAACACCAACGGCGCCGCTGCGAAAGCTACCAGCCGCACTGCTATTGCGATGCGCGTTGTAGGTCGTGAATGGGTCCGGTTGGTCAAGGTGGCCAAAGGCGGACTCGGTGACGGCAAGTCCATTTCTTCCCCAACCAGAAAGGTAGAACGGGACGGGTTGCGTTTAGCGCGCGTGAGCGCCCAGTAGCGCTGGCGCCGTGTACGCTTGCGGAAGAAGAATAGGGTGGCCAGTGCCAGGATTAGGAGGACAAGGCCGGCGACGGCAGAACCGGCAATGATGGAGGTGCGCGCCGATGATCTTGATGATGGCCCAGAGGTGCGCAGGGCCGTGACGATAGGGGTAACGATCTGGGAGAGAAGAATGATAAGCTGATGCTGTTCACTGACATAGTAAGAATGGAGGTGCGAGCGCGGCGCCAGGCCAATTTCGCCCGCGAACCTTTTTTTTGATATGTGGCGCGCAAGAAAAAAAAGTAATAAAAGGGAATAGAGGGGGAAGGGGGGCGAAGGGAAACACTTGCCGTAGTTGGGCTTCCATCAATTTCGCTTACGAAAGAGGAAGTGAAGGTGGAGAGGACGAGGCCGCTACTGGTAGAGAGGGCGGAGGATAGCGATGTGTGACGAGTTGGAGATGATGGAGAGGAAGAGGGGGGAGCAGTTGTGGTGAAAAGGGAAGGCGAGGAAGTGATGAGATAGGAAGTGACAACGGTGGAGGCGAGGGCGGACTCGGAGGAGGTTGGGTAGATGACGAGAGTGGAGTGGGTGCGCTTTCGGAAGTGAAGGATCTGAAGTATGGAATGGGTGAAAAGAGAGCAAAGGACCGCACAAGAGGCGCACCTGGTATCCGAGGAGAGACTGCCTGATGAGGGAAAAAAAGAACTGGATGAGGGGTCGTCGGTCGAGGCGGTGGAGAAGGAGTCGGCGGGGGTAGATGGGGATTGCCTGGGGCGAAGACATTGATGGTTAGGTAGACACATAATCGTTGTTCATCGCTCAGAGCTGACACCTGCCCTGTGGCCGT
Organism: Russula vinacea; assembly: GCA_022376525.1. Classification (NCBI taxonomy): domain Eukaryota; kingdom Fungi; phylum Basidiomycota; class Agaricomycetes; order Russulales; family Russulaceae; genus Russula; species Russula vinacea. Next base: position 165,359 of record WTXL01000058.1, read on the forward strand.
TTATTAAAAAATGAAGAAGCTCTTTACACCGATGCGGTGCCCGTCCACCGCTCCCAAATCGGGTCGCTTATGTAACATCTCGACCCTTTGCTTCTTTGATGTCTTGGCAACATTTGCGTTCACTGCTATTAAATGTTGCCCGCTTTCTCTCAGAGTCTCTCTTATTGTAAAGATTGTCACTGGTCTTGGAACGGTGGTGCCAATCATGGACCATCTTAACCGACTGAACAGACATGATACAGCTTTACATGAAGGTGGCGAAGCGAGTCGTTGGCGATCACGCCGCACTCGGACACCTCGGCCAAGTGTTACCGCATCATGACTACCCTGGTGGTGATATTACGTCAACCCAAGTGGTTGGCAGGCGACAGCGACTGAGCTACAGGCCAAAAGGTTACTTTTATACATGTTCAGAGGGTAGGAATGACGTCACTTTTGAGTATACGACGGATCATGACATGTCTCTCAACGAGACGATCAGCTGTTCCGCGTGCTTTGACCGCGGGCGAATCATGCATGCAAACTCTTCAGGATATCTCCCCCACCCATTCATCATCAGAGCTCCTGACAGAAATCAGGGCACACAACTCACGAAATTGCCCCCGCCGAGTATTTTCTTTCGGAATCTGCGGCACGCCCTGGCCATCCACGACGGGGCAAATATCAAAGGCGGCCAGGACAGACGCGACAGTGATCCACATTGACGAACGAGCCATGAAACGTCCTGGGCATATCCGACGGCCAAACCCAAACCCGACGTCGGGCAGCTTTACGTTGGGATTGAGGAAGCGCTCCGGTTGAAATCGGAGCGGCTCGGGAAAAACAGACTCGTCATGCAACACAGCCCTACGGCGTCACCACCGCAACCACCGCTCAGCTACATAGCCGGTCTCGGGAACCTGGTTTTCTGCTTACCACGTGTTTCCTATTACGATGCTGCCTGCAGGGAGGAAATAGCCTTCATAGACATCGTCTACAATCAAGCGGTGAGGAACCGCTGTAGGTCCACTATCAGTTTATTCACTGTGGAGGAGGATGCAGGGCAATGCGTACCGACTGGCGCGACAGGGTGCCATCGCATCACTTCTTCGACGACCGCTGAGACATAGGGCAGCGACATTTCGTCGTCAAAGTCGGGAAGCCGGCCCGTCCCCACAACGCTGTCGATCTCCCTTTGTGCTCTGCCCTGCGCATCTGGGTGAAGAACCATTGCGAGGAAGAACGTAAGAAGCGATGCAACGGTCTGTGGAGATCAGTTGATATCTAGGTCCCGGAAAAGATGAGCGGACTGACGGTATCCGCTCCACCTGATGGCAACGCATCGCACAATTCATAGAGTCAAATAAGCGACAAACGGAGAAACTCACCGATGTACATGGTCGCAGGAACAGCCTTTGATGCCAATTCGTCCTCGTATGATGGCTTCTCACAAAGGCCAGCTATCATGGACGCCGCGACAGATGGCACGGCGGTACCAGTTGCCTGAGTGGTACCGTCGGTACACAGTATCATCCGGAAACAGACAGGGCAAGCTCACAAGAGCGTCCTTGACGGCCTCATATGGTTTGTTGACCATGTCATCAATACGAGGCGCCAACCTTGCGGCCTCTTTTTTGAAACTGGCACCCGGAAACCACCAGGGAAGGTGCTTGTCTGTGCGATTATGCTCATGAGAACGGGATCATTGATAATACCGGTGTACCCACAGAAAGGTAGCATGTCGAACGTCCAGCCCGTGGTTGATGCCAACTCAACTGCTCGAAGTGCCGTCTCGGCCAAGGACACGTATGGATCGTCGTGTGGGGCAACCTCGATGCCGTACGCGATGCCCATGATTACCTGCCCTGTCATGCTGCAAGATGACATGAATCGCATCGCTGATCAACATCAGAAAACAAAACAGGCTACTGACAACCGCAGATGATGTCTATACTGTTCGGGCGTACGATGTAGATTCTTGAGAAGTTGGCGGGCAGCTCTTAGCTCTCGGGGTCGATATTGTCGACTGGCGTTAGGATGAAAGTGTTCATGAAATACTTTGCGCCAGGTTCTCCACCTCGGACCGTATGGGAGAAACGCGATGTTCCAGCTCATACGTAGCCTATATGGAAACCCGTTACCTTCCAATCTGTCCAGATGGGGAGCGTTGAGTACTCACAGTTGGTTTAGGGAAGGCAATGGGGGCCTTGTGGAACGTGTCTTGTCAGCAGCACCTCCGGACTTGTTCATGTTCCGTACGTACCTATCAGAATAAATCGATGATCGCTTCTCAAAAAGCTCATGCACGGCCTTGGCGGAGTTTAAGACGATGACGTGCGTTCCGAGGGAATTAGCGTGCACTATATCAGAATCTATCGTTCCGAACAAGTAAGCGCGCACTCGACAGAGGGAGGGAAAAGTACGTACTGCAGCTTTTGCCCCACTGCGAGTACGTCAACCACGGGTTCCTGCAGGGCATATCCAGTGCATTTCCGAGAATGGGTAAACCCTTGGGACCAGGAGGGAAAGGGAGAACGGGTCTCCTGCGAAAAATGTGAAGGAGTACGATGGTGCAGAAAGAGAAGACGAGTGTCCATGGGCTGGCGCAGGTGGAATAGAATTGCATACTGGTGGGCATTTCTACGCTGGTTAGTATGAACTGTTTTGAGATGAAGAGGGACTGGCGTGTCCTGACGCGATTGCTTCTCCGCAAGCCGGCTTTTATAGATCCCAGGGCGCGTGTGGGGCATGCCTCTATTGCAACGGAACGCTGTATGGGGCAATTTAAGAGATCGAGATGATGGACGTCCGCAGCTCCACGGAGTTCACGGTCGATAGCGAGCTTCCCAAGAGAATGATACCAAATATTCGCGACGACCCAAATGCAACGAGGCGTAGGCTTTCAGAGGGAAGTCGTGTATGTGTCACCTGATCAGCACGGGTCCCAGGGAGATATGACCTCATCGAGGTAAGGAAGCGATCTTTAATGATGACCAGGGGGATCGAACATACGTTTAGCTCCAATACTATGGCCCCGAGAATCACCACTTCGTTTCCGAAACCGAGATAGTGGCGGGACTGTAGCACGACACAAAAATGACGGGCGCTCCCTGGGGAAGATTACAGTTACCACCTCCGAGTCAGTTGTCGGGAAATCCCGCATCGCCTTATACCAGATGGACAGCTGGTACAATAGCGTATCATCGACTAGGTTGACCACCAATGGCCAATTACATCGACGTGTTCGGATGTCGTAGCGGAGACTTGAGCCAGCGCTGTGACCTTATCTTATCTTTCCCAGTTTTAGCGACGTCCACTCATTTACTGAGACAGGCGCAAGAAACGAAATATCACTCCTACCTGTGCACCATAGCCGATCCAGGCGAGTAGACCGATTGAGGACAAATGCATTTACACATGATCCCCGTGGGGGTATGGTGTGGGACCCAAGGCACGTTTCCTCCAGGTGGAATGGTTCGCGATGATGAACTTGGACACGCGAACGAGGCGGTCAGGTACCGTGACCATAACTCATTCACGTGAAATCGATTTGACGCTCGAGTTAAATCAGAAGAGGGTCAATAGCTTCCATGGCAGGATCAGCTCAGGACAGCTGGTGCGCAGAGCTTATATGACCTACTGTAGCTGAAAACATTTTAGAGTGAGGGCAACTCTTGCGGCGGCACCACCTATACCTGGCAAGGTGTTTGCTACTCACATGTACTCACACGTCACACACGACTACGACGCATCAGATGTATATGTGCCTTATGGAGTTTGATAAAATGTCACATAAGACTTACAGTACCACCGTCCAGCCGTCCAACGCGTCTCCGCGGTCCGCGGGGTTTCCGAGAACACGTGTGGTTCGAACGCTAGTGCCGCGACATCGATATCAAGAAGCGCACTGACCAGTACTGTACTGACCCCTCTGCCCGCATCCAATTCTCTCCCCTAGTGAACTCACTCCCCTTTCCTATCCCACCTTTCTTCGCCACTTCGACATGAGTCACCAGTCAGGATCGTCTCATTTACAGGTCCTCTTTGAGACTGCCTTGAAAGACTACGAAAAGCAGACCGGCATAGCGTTGGACAAGCATCCACTCGCAGAGCAGCTCCAGAGCTGTGACTCCGTCGAGTCCGTTACCGCCATCCTTGTGAACAAACACAAGCCTTCAGTGAATTCGGGGAAAGGACAAAATATTGAAGCCTCTCAAAAATGCCGTATCAGCTCTGTATAAACTTTCCGCCGCTGCCGATTTTGGTCGGTCCATCGGCTTGGTACGTCCGTAGACGCTGATCGGGTGATCGATGTCCCTGACCTTCGTTCTACAGCATATCCCGCCTGTGACAGCAATACACACAGGCCTCGGTATTCTACTCTCTGTATGTACCTTTATTTGGTCTCTAATCACGCATCTTCGTGACAAGTAACCTATCAGGGGGTCAAGGGCGTCATTGACAGCTACGATACATTAGTTGATTTGCTTGAGTCGATCGAACACTTTCTGAAGCGACTCGATATCTATACCAAGATCCCTCCTACGGTCGCTATGAATGAGATGGTGGTCAAGATACTCGTAGAGCTGCTCTCTACCCTTGCGTTGGCGGCAAAACAAATTAAACAGGGAAAGCCAAGTGAGTTCGTTTTCAGTGACGTATCATCTGACTCAATGCAACGCAGAAAAACTTGTTATGAAACTCCTTGGAGAGAAGGACGTCGAGGCGGTACTTCAAAGGCTAGACAGGCTCACCCAGGACGAGGCTAGGATAACCGCAGCGCAGACCCTCGAGGTCGTCTATGGAATTATGCAGAATATGAGAGTGGTAATGGACGGTGAGCAAATATACTAGCTTGTCGCGCTCTGGGTGTCGAGAGTGCTTCCATCTAGGCGGAAAGGCATCTGTCGACCATGTCAAGGACGCCCTTGGTATGTTTTCCGGGAAACAATCATGCGAGTCTGTGTCTTACTGTGCATTAGAAATAATGCAGGAAGTCGCAAGTGATCTGAACAAGTCGAAGCGTCAGTCAATTTTTGATATTGCGATAGCTGACTGGGATCACCGAGACTGTCTGGCAGGTGATGACTTACAGCGAAATATTTTCGGGTGGCTATCACCACCTGATCCTTGGAAGAATTACCACATTGCCTGTGAATCACACCACAGCGGCTCCGCAGCGTGGTTCATTGAGGGCAACACATTCTCAGAATGGAAAGCATCTGAGGCCCAGAGTTCCCTTCTATGGGTTCATGGGAAACGTCCGTCAATTCCCAGATCTTGCTCTTTTTCAGAGACTGACGAATTTCCTTTCCATAGCGGGTGCGGGAAAAAGCGTTTTTTGGTACGCCAAACTTTGATACTCCCTTCTCGGGTACTTATCGTGTTAAACAGCTCCACAATCATCAAGGATATCGATGCCATGCGGAAAGCTGGCCTCGCTTCGTTAGCGTTCTTCTACTTCGACTTTAGGGAAGATCAAAAGAAAGACTTGCGCGGACTGCTCTCGTCCCTCCTAGACCAACTTTGCCATCAATCTGACTCCTATTGCGATATGATTTCCAAGTTCTATTCGGAACACGTCAATGGCCGGCGTCGTCCCAGCGACGATGCACTTGCTGGATGTTTAAAGGACCTTCTTGGCTCCCTGGACTAGCCCCCGTGTACCTCATTGTGGATGCCCTGGATGAATGTCCAAATACATCTGCCTACCCATCGCCTCGTTCCAAAGTCCTAAGCCTCATAGAGGAGCTTATTTATCGCAATTCCAAATCTGCGCATATGCGTCACTAGCAGACCCGAGATGGATATCAAAGATATCCTCGATCCTTAGTTCCCTGCTGTGTTTCCCTTCATGACGAGAGCGGACAAAAGGAGGATATCGAGGACTATATCAAGTCGGTCATCAGCACGCATCCAAAAACAGGAGGTGGAAAGCAGAGCACAAGCAACTGGTTATCGACGTCCTCACAGAAAAGGCTGACGGAAGGTGAGGCATCATTCTAAATCATTGATGCTCGCTGATTTCTGTGGTGTAGCTTCCGATGGGTGTATTGTCAAGTGGTCTACATTTGCGGTCTCATTCCAGCACGTATTCGACAAGCGCTGACCGAGTTACCCGAGACCTCGACGAGACATATCAGCGTTCTTGCGAGAGATCAACAAGGCGGAGTGGGAATTCGCGCATCGGATGTTACAGTTCGTTGCAGTAGCTTCCCGCCCGCTTCCTGTTGTGGAGCTTGCCGAGTTGGTCGCATTCGATTTCGAGGCAGGACCAATTCCGAAATTTCATGACGATTGGCGCCTAGAAGATCCAGTCGACGCGGTGTTGTCTACATGCTCCACTTTGCTTTCCATTGTTGATGTTGGACATTATCCCGGAAATGGTTCTATTTCCGAAAAAACCGTAGAATTCTCTCACTTTTCGGTGAAAGAGTTTTGACGTCCGCCCGGCTTGCCGAAGCAAGTGACATTCTCATCCGCCGTTATCATATTTCCATTACACCGGCTCATACACTCGTGGCACAAGCCTGCTTGGGCATTCTGCTGCACCTTGATGTGGATGTCGTCACGATCTACAATCTGAAGAAATGGCCTCTCGCTGAATATGCTGCGAAGCACTGGATTGACCATGCCCGGCTGGAAGATGTGTCGCGAAATGTGGAGGATGGGATGAAACAACTGTTTGACCCAATCAAACCTCATCTTGCGGTCTGTATCTGGATGCATAACCCCGAATTCGGTTCCAAAAAGAGAAAGAGGCCCTAAAGGGTTGCTGCCACTCCCCAGAACGCCTTTGCATTATGCCGCTCTTTGGGGGTTATTTCCCCTGGTAGAGTTCCTCGTCACAAACATCCCCAGGATGTGTCCTCTCGAACCTCCTTCGACAATGCAACACCGTTGCATCTTGCGGTACAAATGGGACATGCAAAGATTTCTCGCTTCCTCCTCGAGCGCGGCGCGGATGTGACAGCCCAGGACAAGAACGGGTCGACCCCATTACATATATCGTCGCAATGCGAACAAGTGGAAGTCGTTGTCATGCTTATAGAGCACGGCGCAGATGTGACAGCCCAGAACGAGGGCAGGTCTACACCATTACATCTCGCGTTGCTACGCCAACATGCAGAAATCGCTAGCTTGCTTATCAAGTGCGGCGCAGATGTCACAGCCCAGAACGAGGACGGGTTGGACCCATTACATCTGGTGTCGGAATGGGGACAAGTGGAAGTCGCTCGCATGCTTATAGAGCGCGGTGCGGATGTCACAGCCCGGAACGTGGACGGGTCAACACCATTACATATAGCGTCGCGATCGGGACAAGCAGAAATCGCTAGCATGCTTATCGAGCACGGCGCAGATGTCACAGCCCAGAACAAGTACGGGTCGACCCCATTACGTCTGGCGTTGGAATTGAGACAAGTGGAAGTCGCTGGCATGCTCATCGAACGTGGTGCAGATGTCACAGCCCAGAATGAGGACAGGTCAACACCATTACATCTGGCGTCGCAATGGGGACAACCAGAAATCGCTAGTATGCTTATCGAGCGCGGCGCAGATGTCACAGCCCAGAACAAGTACGGGATGACCCCATTGCATCTGGCGTCAGATATGGGACAAGTGGAAGTCGTTGGCATGCTTATAGATCGCGGCGCAGATGTCACAGCCCAGAACGAGGGCGGGTCTACATCATTACATCTGGCGTCGGGACAGGGACAAGCAGAAATCGCCAGCATGCTTATCGAGCATGGCGCAGATGTGACAGTCCAGGACAACAATTGGTGTACTCCATTGCATCTGGCATCGGATAGGGGACAAGTAGAAGTCGCCGGCATGCTTATCGAGCGTGGTGCAGATGTCTCAGCCAAGAATGAGGACATGTCAACACCATTACATCTAGCGTTGAAATGGAGACATGACGAACTTGCTAGCATGCTTATCGAGCGCGGCGCAGATGTCACAGCCCAGGACGAGTACGGGACGACCCCATTAGATCTGGCGTTGCCATGCAGTGAAGTGGTCGCTGGCATGCTTATCGAGCGCGGTGCGGGTGTCACAGCCCAGAATGAGGACGGATCAACAGTATTACGTCGGGCGTTGTATTGCGGACAAACGGAAATCGCTAGAAAGCTTATCGAGTGCGGCGCAGATGTCACAGCCCAGGACGAGTACGGGTCGACTCCACTACATCTGGCGTTGAATGTGGGAGAAGTGGAAGCTGCTGACATCATGATGCTTATAGAGCGCGGCGCAGATGTGACAGCTCAAAACGAGGACAAGTCAACACCATTACATCTGGCGTCGAAAGAGGGACATACAGAAATAGCTAGCATGCTTATCGATTGCGGTGCAGATGTGACGGCCCAGGACAGGAGGGGGTTGACTCCATTACATCTTGCGTCGGAGCGGGGACAAGTGGAAGTCGCTAGCATGCTCATCGAGCGCGGTGCGGATGTCACAGCCCAGAATGAGGACAGGTTAACACCATTACTTCTGGCGTTGAAATCCGGACAACCAGAAATCGCCAGCTTGCTTATCGAGTGCGGCGCAGATGTCACAGCCCAGGACACGTACGGGTCGACTCCACTACATCTGGCGTCGGATAAGGGACAAGTAGAAGTCGCTGACATGCTTATCAAGCGTGGTGCAGATGTCACAGCCCAGAATGAGGACAGGTCAACACCATTACATCTAGCGTTGAAATGGGGACAAGCAGAAATTGCTGGCATGCTTATCGAGTGCGGCGCAGATGTAACAGCCCAGGACAAGAACGGGATGACCCCATTGCATCTGGCGTCAGATACAAGACAAGTGGAAGTCATCAGCCTTCTTATAGAGCGTGGCGCAGACGTGACAGCGCAGAACGAGGTCAGGTCAACACCGTTACATATAGCGTCGCAATGGGGACAAACAGAAATCGCCAGCATGCTTATCGAGTGCGGCGCAGTTGTGCTAGCCCAGAACAAGAACGGCTTGACCCCATTACACCTGGCATCGAGAATGGGACAAGCTGAAGTCACTAGCATGCTTATAGAGCGCGGGGCGGACGTGACAGCCCAGAGCAAGAACAAGTCAACACCATTACATCTGGCGTCGCGATGGGGACAAGCAGAAATCGCTGGCATTCTTATCGAGCATGGCGCAGATGTAACATCCCAGAACAAGAACGGGTCGACTCCGTTACATCTGGCGTCAGAAAGGGGACAAGTGGGAGTCGCTCGCATGCTGATAGAGTCTGGCGCAGATGTCACAGCCAGGAACGAGGACGGGACAACACCATTACATTTGGCGTCGCGATGCGGACAAGCAGAAATCGCTAACATGTTTATCGAGCTTGGCGCAGACGTGACGGCCCAGAACAAGAATGGGTTGACGCCATTACATCTGGCGTCGGAAAAGGGACGAGTGGAAGTCGCTGGCATGCTTATCGAGTGCGGCGCGGATTTCTCAGCCAAGAACGAGGACAGGTCAACACCATTACATCTGGCGTCGCAATACGGACATGAAAATATCGCTAGCTTGCTTATCAAGCTCGGCGCAGATGTGACATCCCAGGACAAGAACGGGTCGACTCCGCTACATCTGGCGTCGGAAAGGGGACAAGTGAAAGTCGCTTGCGTGCTTATAGAGTCCGGCGCAGATGTCACGGCCAGGAACGAGGACGGGACAACACCATTACATTTGGCGTCGCGATGCGGACAAGAAGAAATTGCTCGTATTCTTCAAGTTATGGAGTCCGTCGCAGATTTTACTTCCCAGATCAAGAACGGGCTGGCATCGGAAAGGGGTCAAGAGAAAGTCGCTATCGAGCGCGGTGCGGATGTGACAGCCCAGAACAAGGATGGTTTGACCTTATCACATCCGAGTCGGGCCTCGACCCCATCGGATAGTTGGGACCTGGATTCGGAGAGAGAGATTTTGGACCTGAATTCACCACGGCGATATGCAGAAGTCGCTCGCATCCTTCTCGAGCACGGCGCAGATGTAACAGCCCAGGACAAGGACGGGAAGACTCCATTGGATCTGGTGTCTCCGGATCAGAGGCTTGAGGATTTGTACAGGACCTTCTCCAGCATGCAGCCAAATCCGATCCTGGCACTCACTAGAACAAGAATCGAATTCCGTTCTGGGAGGTACGAACCAGGGAACATGATCTTCATCTAGCAGTGTATTTACTGTTCATCTTCACAGGCTCAGAATCATGCCCCACCTATAAGTATGTGTCTTCCCCCAGCTCCTCGCGTCACGGCGTGCAGTAGTTAATGCAGTCACACAAGTGCCCAGCCCTCGTACTCGCTCTTTCCAGAAGATTTAAGTGGATATGTAAAACATCATATTTACGCCTCGAAAACTCTGTACTGTTATCCAAGGAACTTTTGGACTTTTTGACTGCGTCGTAATTTCCTGGGCGCTCAGATTAGTCAAACAAAATCAGGTGCAACGTAAGCAGCTGAGATTCGAGAGGATATTAGTTTGCGTCATACTTTGCTTGTCTTCCTTTCTCTTTTCTTCCTTCCTGAAAAAAGCACAGACTCGCGCAACCTGTGCCCTTGAAAGTTTACAGTAAGGAGAGAGAACCCGTGAACTGCAACACGACCTGCTCTACCTAGATCTTAAATCAAAGCTTACGATGATAGTAACAGAGCGATTAACACTACACTACGTCTACAATTGTACACAGCGACAAAATAAAAAAATTGTAGCCAGTGTACAGCAACCCGACGGTCCTTATCTTATCCTCATCACTAGCGCCGTTGTCGACCTCCTCGATCATACCACCTCTGTCAATTGACAAACGTTAAAAAATACAGAGGACATCGAGATGGAGGACGTACATCCGGGAGAGCGCAGAAGCTGTACCACATGCCGTTCCTCGGACTGATGATGATAAGTATGAGTCAATCAAGCCGGCTCGACAAGATAACCAAAAGATCCGCAATCGACGCAAGCTTACCTTTGTGGCAAATATTTCAGGTGTCCAGCTTGATATGGGATTCAGCTTCTATGTCGGTTACAGTCTAACCAATGACGTACCCATATAACACAGCCTACACAACCCGTCGTTGACTCGCTTAATATTGACCCACACGCCAACAAAGCGAAAGACCACAGACCGACGAGCTTAAACTTATACCGAAAGTACTTGCGGTGATAGCGATCGGATTTTGGGCGACCACAAACCGACGCAAACATCGCAGTCAAATGCGTACTTGCAGCCAGAGACAATCTTCTTCCAAGGCCCGGCCTCTATCAACCATGCGCCTAACGAAAGTATATGATCAATCGCCAAGACACGTGTTTATCTTACAAAACAAACCGGAAAGGGGAGAAATGAAACGCTCCACAGCTCCCGGACACCCTCCGATGGTAAAAATCACCTCTTGAGTGAAGACGTCGTAAAGGTCTCGAGGCGACGCGTTTCGAGCAGTTTTGGCAGGTATACCTTGAACATCGTGAATGCTAGCATAATCCCCCACCAGTGACCCATAAGTCGCCGCCACTCGGGCTCGAGGACCATCGCAAATCGAGAAAGCCAGGCGCGCACGGGACGTCTAATTCTCCGTGGGAGTGCGGTCGGCGGCATCGTACAACGACAATCGTACCGAGGAAATAGTGTCCCTACGAGGATGCCGGGCGGGGAGACGGGATGAGCGAGAGCGCGAGCGCGCGCAAGGCATCGCATAGGATCCGCTGTAGGGACCTCTTCTTCCTTGGGTGAAGGAGGGACATCGTGAAAAGACGTTCGCTCCGCCGCTGGGTAGAAGGGTACGGGGACGAGTGACGCTCTGTATTACACAAATGACGGCGTACGCGGAAAGGGGTGCCTCGGAACCGCCAGTGGTGTAGTCTTTGGTAAGTGGTGTACTCTGTGCCGTCCGGTGGCGTTGAGCTGAGCGGAATACCTGCTTGGGCCACGGATGACGGGACTTTGATGTCAATTGGAGGGCTTGAAAGCTCGGAATCTGCGTTGAATAACCGTGACGATGATAGTCTGTTCTCGGTGAGGAACGCCGAGTCCGATAGATGGGAACGTGGGACACGGATGTGGTCTTCGACTTCGTCGAGGTCTAGTGCAAGCTCGGAGTCGTTGAATCTAGAAATCATTCGGAGTGACTCGAGAGCGTCTTGTTTGCGGCCAACATGAACCAAATAACGAGGTGACTCATGAAGTCGGAAAAATACGATACGCCCGAGGACATCCCGAATGTCTTGCGTATTGGTAAGAAGGCAGACCCACATCAACGAAAGGAGAGCACGTACGATGAGACCAAGAACGACGAGCTCCTATTCCAAACGTCCAAATCAGGAGGTGCCGGTAACGGGTCACATGAATACTATGGCCGCGAGCACCGCGCCAAAGAATAACACAGAAAGGGCGGTGACGAGATGCTCTTTTCCGCGGGACATATGTTCCAAGAGAAGGGTGCCATCGGTGGGCAGCAAACCCTTTCAAGCGTCAGCTAATCGGAAGACGAAGAATCAGAGAGAGCCATGCGTACCCCCAACGGCGTTGCCAAGGAGAAAAATGCAAATGCCAAGCATAGGAATGTTGTGACAAGTGAACTGGCCACGCCGAAGAGAGATCAAGAATAAAGTTGCGTTAAAGGCAGCGCTATGGCCCATGAGATCGGAACCTGCGTGTGAGAAAGTTTAGGTTTCGGGAGGGAGGCCAACGTACAAGTTCCCCGGCCCACAACGCCAAACATCATGCCAGCAAACATTGTCGACGATAAAAGACCAATCTGGTCATCAAGAACCGGATAGGGGAGTGGAGAAAGGATTGTGGACAAGTCAAGGGACGGCCGTCGAGGAGTCTAACGTGCGAAATGAGGTTGTACGCCGGTCGGAGGATGACGGGTATAGCTTGCATCTTCATCTGATATCGCGCCATAAAGAAGGTGAAGTTGTAGAATTGAACCTACATTATCGGGCCGTCCAGACTAGAGAAGAGAACAAAGAAACTCGGTGATTATCCGTAGGAACAGGGAGCGACTTTTTACACTGACCTCGTACAACGATGAGTGTACCAAGAAAATGGTGTCCTGACGCGGATGCTTAGCGCTTTGCGCTTAGCGGCGAGGCATGGCCTAGGCCTAGGTATCCTCTGTAGGGACTTCTTTGAGTGAAGGAGGGATGTCGTGAGCGCCGCCAGGGTACAGTAGTTGATACGGAAACGAGCAACGTTACCGCCCCCCAAATCGGGCTGATTACATAACAGTTTCTCAACGACCAATTGTTCCACGGGCTTCGATCGAGGACGAATCGTGCAAGTAAACTTTTCGGGATATCTCCCCGATCCATAAATCATCAAGGCTCTGAAAAAACGCGACAGAAACCAGGGCACGCGAGTCTACGATATTGCCTACGCCGAGTATCCTTCTTTTAGTATCCACGGCACGCCCTGAAGGCCTGAACATCGACGGCGGGACAAATTTCTAAGGCGGCCAGGACGAGACGCGACAGTAATCCACATCGATGAGCGAGCCATAAAATGCATGAAAACATCCTGGACATATTCGACTGTCAAATCCAAAACCGACGTCGGGCACCTTTACGTCGGATCGAGGAATCGCTCCGCTGGACAGCTGGTTAGAATCAAAGCGGCTTGGGAAAAACAGACTCGTCGTGCAGCACAGCCCTACGGCATCACCCCGCAACCACCGCTCAGCTAAAGAAGCCGGTATCCGGAATCTGATCAGCTTACCACATGTTTCTGCAACCCGTGGGGAGGAAATAGCCTTCATAGACATCGTCCACAATCAGGCAGTGAGGAACCGCTGTGGGTCAACAAGTCATAAGAGTAAGTAAGTTTGTTACCGTGGGGAAGGATGCGGGTAATGCGCACCGACTGGCGTGGCCGCGCGACAGGGTACCATCGCATCACTTCGACGACCGCTGAGAAGTAGGCAGTGACTTTCATCGTCAAAGTCGGGAAGCCGGCCCATTCCCACAACACTATGATCTCCGTTGTGCCCTGCTCTGGGCGTCCGGGTGAAGAGCCACTGCGAGGAAGAACGTAAGAAGTGATGCAACGGTCTGTGGAGATCAGCTGATATTTAGTTCCCAGAGAGATGTGCGGACTGACGGTATCTGCTCCACCTGATGGCAACGCATCGCACAATTCATACGGTCAACGGTCTGATATGGTTTGTTGACCATATCGTCAATATGAGGCGCCAACGCTGCGGCCTAGGAAGCTGCCACCTGAAAACCACCAGGGAAGATGCTTGATTTGCGATTATGCTCATGAGGCGGGATCGTTGATATTATCGGTGTACCCACACATGTCGAATGTACAACCCGGAGTTGATGCGACTCAACTGTTGAGTACAGGCTCGGCCAAGGAAACATATGGATTCGTCGTGTGGGGTAACCTCGATGTCGTACACGACATGATTACTTGCCCTGTCATGCTGCAAGATGTATGAATCACTGATCAACATCCGAAACAAGGAGTGCTGACACTGTAGATGATGTCTATACTGTTCGGGTGTATGGAGTAACTCTCGAGAAGTTGGCGAGCAGCTCACGCCTCGGGCCGATATTTCACTGGCATTAGGATGAAAGTGTTCATGAATATTTTGCGCCAGGTTCGCACCTCGGACCATATGTGAGAAACGCGATGTTCTGGCTCATACGTAGCCTATACGCCGTAAAGCTCGTTACCTTCCAATCTCTGTCCAGATTAGGAGCGTTGAACGCTCGAGCACCCACAGTTGGTTTAGGGAAGGCAGTGGGGGCCTTGTGTAGAACGTGTCTTGTCAGCACCGCCTCCGAAATTGTTCATGTTCCGTACCATCAGAATAAATCACGATCGCGGGCGGCCTCCCTATGTTGGACGTTTGAAGCGCCAGTCGAAACGATTTGCTTAACCAGTAAAGACGCGGGAGTAAACATCATCGTTTGGTCCTTCCATGGCAGTGATCAGCTCAGGACACCTGAGGCCAACTTGCCAGAACGCAGAGCTTGACCTACGCTGAAAATATTCAAAGTGAGGCGACTCTTGTGGCGACACCACCTATACCTGGAAAGGTGTTTGACGTTACACGTTGGTCGCTCTCACGACACTTCGGATGTAGATATTGGCCTTGTGCAGTTTGATAAAATGTCACTGTGGGTTTACAGTTCCTCCGTCCAATCGCGGGTTCTGGATCACGATCACGTGTGGTTCAGGCTTGCTTACACTTGACTCGGACATGGCATTCAGTACTTTCCGTGCCGACTCAGAGTAGGGGTAGTGCTGAAATTGCGCTGAAATCCCATGCCGCCGTAGCATCACCACAGCAATGCAACATCCCATTATCGCTAGCCTAACTATGTCTTCTCTCTTTTATAGCAACCGATATGTAGTCAACTAGCCGAGAAATCCATTCCTTCTCCGCGTCTCCCAGGCCTCGCTAAGTCGCCGCGTGTACGCTTTCCTATCTGGATATCAATACCACAATCCCGCTGCTATCTGCGATTCGTGTATAGCAAAATGACTTAACCGACAACATAGTCGAGCGCTCAATACCAGCGCTATCCCCCGTTACGCCCATGCCTTAGGCAATTGGCTTGCGTACACTGCAGTACAGGTGATATCGATATCGATAAGCAAGGCAGTGCACTGACCCTCCTTTCAACCCACTGCTTCCGCTTCCCATTCTCTCCCCATCATTTCTTCCTAGCGAACTCACTCCCCTTTCCTATTATCCCACATTTCTTCCCCACTTGTGACATGAATCACCAATCAGGATCCGAGTCGTCCCATTTACAGGTGCTCTTTGAGGCTGCCTTGAAGGATTACGAAAAGCAGACGGGCATATCGTTGGATAAGCATCCACTCGCAGAGCAGCTCCAGGCTTGTGACTCCGCCGAGTCCGTTACCGCCATCCTCTGTGAACAAACACAAGCCTTCAGTGACTACCGAGGAAAGGACAAAATATTGAACCCTCAAAAATGCTGTATCAGCTCTGTATAAACTTTCTGCCGCTGCCGATTTTGGTCGGTCCATCGGCCTGGTACGTCCATAGACGCTGATTCGGTGTTCGATCTCCCTGACCCTCATTCTACAGCATATCCCGCCTGTGACAGCAATACACACAGGCCTCGGTATTCTACTCTCTGTATGTGCCTTTCTTTGGTCTCTAATCACGCATCTTCGTGACAAGTAATCCTATCAGGGGGTCAAGGGCGTCATTGACAGCTACGATACATTAGTTGATTTGCTTGAGCGATCGAACACTTTCTGAAGCGACTCGATATCTATACCAAGATCCCTCCTACGGTTGCTATGAATGAGATGGTGGTCAAGATACTCGTAGAGCTGCTCTCTACCCTTGCGTTGGCGGCCAAACAAATCAAACAGGGAAAGCCAAGTGAGTTCGTTTTCGTGACGTATCATCTGACTCAATGCAACGCAGAAAAACTTGTTATGAAACTCCTTGGAGAGAAGGACGTCGAGGCGGTACTTCAAAGGCTAGACAGGCTCACCCAGGACGAGGCTAGGATAACCGCAGCGCAGACCCTCGAGGTCGTCTATGGAATTATGCAGAATATGAGAGTGGTAATGGACGGTGAGCAAATACACTCGCTTGTCGCGCTCTGGGTGTGAGGATGCTTCCCTCTAGGCGGCAAGGCATCGGTCGACCATGTCAAGGATGCCCTTGGTGTGTTTTCCGGGCCACAATCAAGCGAGTCTGTGTCTAACTGAGCATTAGAAATAATGCAGGAAGTCGCAAGTGATCTGAACAAGTTGAAGCGTCAGTCAATTTTGATATTGCGATAGCTGACTGGGATCACCGAGACTGTCTGGCAGGTGATGACTTACAGCGAAATATTTTCGGGTGGCTATCACCACCTGATCCTTGGAAGAATCACCACATTGCCGTGGATCACACCACGGCGGCTCGGCACGTGGTTCATTGAGGGCAACACATTCTCAGAATGGAAAGCGTCTGAGGCCCGAGTTCCCTTCTGTGGGTCATGGGAAACGTCCGTCGATTCCCAGCTCTTACTCTTTCAGAGACTGATGAATTTCCTTTCCATAGCGGGTGCGGGAAAAAGCGTTTTTTGGTACGCCAAACTTTTGATACTCCATCTCGGATACTTACCGTGTTAAACAGCTCCACAATCATCAAGGATATCGATGCCATGCGGAAAGCTGGGCTCGCTTCGTTAGCGTTCTTCTACTTCGACTTTAGGGAAGATCAAAAGAAAGACCTGCGCGGACTGCTCTCGTCCCTCGTAGCGCAACTTTCTTCCAATCTAACTCCTACTGTGATATACTTTCCAAGTTCTACTCGGAACACG
>WTXL01000580.1:0-10703 GCA_022376525.1 Russula vinacea
AACACCTACACACATGCACTCAACAACCCCTGGTCTTTTACCTTCAAGTTGGTTCGACACGCACGCACATGCCAAA
Source organism: Russula vinacea (assembly GCA_022376525.1). NCBI lineage: Eukaryota > Fungi > Basidiomycota > Agaricomycetes > Russulales > Russulaceae > Russula > Russula vinacea. The sequence continues at coordinate 77 of WTXL01000580.1, forward strand.
TGCCTCATGACCACTCTCAATGCATGCACCCTTGACGCACATGTGCATGCAGGACGCCTCGACACCCACGCACACTTGACAAATATGCAGGACGCTGTGACACCTATGCATACAGGACACCCAGTGCATCCTCGACGTCAACGTGCACTCAGGATGCCTCGCACTGCGTTGACCCACACGCACACACTATCAACAGTCATGCATGCACCCACACGCTCAATGTAGATAGAATTATTAGAATATTTTGTTGTAGTTATAAAATTTGATTTATTTGACCTCATGACATGAAGGTTGCAAGTACTAATGTGTAACTGGAAGGTACAGTCCTGTGGTGAGAGCGGCAAAGTGTGCTGTGGCAAAGTGTGACCAATGTGACACCCCTATGTTTTTGGCTGGTTGAAGTCCCAAAAGTCTCAAAAGTATGATGTGAAAGTGAAAGATATTAAAGTAAAAAGTAAAAGACATGTAAGTTTGTAAAGTAAAGGTAAAAAAAGCTGCATTATAAAGTCAAAGGCTGCAAAAAGACAAAACTCGAAAGCTAAAAAGGTTGTAGTTTTGCTGATGCTTTCAATTCAACTGATGCGATCTTGGCAATCTTGGGTTTGGACACAAGCTTGGATGTGATAGTACTATGCAGCATTGTGACATTGGAGTTGTCGTCAATCTCTTCTGCAATGACATGTTCCAAGTCTGAGTCAACTGTGATGGGAATTATAGGATGGGGTGGACTTGGGTGTGGATATCTGCGTGAGTCTTATGAGTTTGCTTCGTCCTTTCACTTCACCATGTGGGTGTCATGCATGCAGATTCCAATGCCTCCAAAACAGCCTCCAATTTTGTCTCTATCAACCCACCCATCAAATCATGTCGTGTCACAAAGTATTTGATGAAATTGACAAAACCATCCAGGCTGTCACCGGCGTAGGGTGCGACACTTAGACTTAAGTAGTGGAAAGGTTGTTAGGACTTTGATGAACGAGTAGGAGCAGTATTCACGCTGCACTCCAAAAGAGAAGACGATAGCGAGTATATTGTGAGACGAGGAGACTCGACTTAGTGTCCCAAGACACTGAAGTCGCTCTTAAATACAAGCGAGCCCTACTACGACGATCCCAGGATGATGTCATAATGACCTCATCCTCTAATCTTACAACGTGTCATACAGAAGGGGGTGGAAGCGTCCAGAACACGCATACGTAGGTAGACGTCACAGGCACGTCAGTAAAAGGGGCCGAAGGGGGAAGGGGACGTCATACAGTCACAAGGACCAGAATCGTGAGCTACAGAAGGAGATACGTACTGACAGAACTTGTAATCACTACGAGGGGCCGGTTCCCACGACTTACCCATGCCCCCAGTCGTCCTCTCAACTGGTGCAGGTGCCGGCGGTGACATCACCCTCTCGTTAGACGCGGAACCGACCTCGGTTGTGTTTGCGGAAGTGGGGAGCAGGGAGGATAGTGAAGCCGTCATTGTCGTCATTCCTAATGTCACGGGCGAGGGGTCAGAGGTGCATGAGTCGAGAGGGGGCCTGGGCGCGTTCAAGTCGGTGTTGGACATACCCCTGCTGGTCGGACATGGCCTAGATCTGGAGTTGGAGGGCGTCTGTTGGCGATAGAGCTCATGGAGCTGTCGGGTGGCGTGGGCATAGGCATGGATGTCAGCAGCAAGTCCCCAGTCGTCCTGCTTGTATGCGTCGAAGATGAGGGTGTCGATGTGGTGAGATTTGGCGTGGAGGAGTTCGACAAACCATGGGGGAAGGGCAGATAGGTTGTGGCCATCGCTGTGACGGGCGGTGGCGTAGATGGGGCAGGTGTACTCAATGTGGTTGGGTCCTCCAAGAGTTCTGATGACGGTAGAGGGGTCACCAGGGCATTTGCGAATGTAGGGGGCGAGGTGAGGCTGGTGCTTGTCGTCATAGATGACGAAGTATGGGACGTGGTTGTCGTTGTGGACGAATCCATAAGGGGGTTCATCCTGTACTGCCCTCTTAGCGTCAAGCTCCTTCTGGATCTTGTCAACTGCTTCGGCATAGAGGTTGGTCTGGTGGAGGAAGTCGGCACGGCGCGCTTCTGCGGTGTTGGCAAGCCCGATGGCAATGTCTTTGGCATTCTGGAGGGTAAGCGATGGGGCAGAGAGAGCCGAGAGGGCCGTGCGCGGGGATAGGCAGATCTCGTCTTCGTGATCCAATTGATTCGTGAGCTTTCGGAAGATGCGGCGGGCTGCAGGGGTCGTGGACTGGTCTTCGATGATCGCTTTGTTGATGGCTTGGATGTGGGGGGGTCGTCGGAGGTGAAGATGGTGATGTCGGAAGGAAGTTCTGTGAGGACCTGGTCTGGGGAGCCATCTTCTTGGTTGACTTCAACAATGAAGGCGTGGGAGTGGACATGCTAGTGTGGCTAAGAGGATGGAGCGGATAGAGGTCTTCCGTCGTTTCTTCGGGTTTTTATACGTCTGGGGGTCTTGGAGCGGATTCTTCCGGTGGTACTTGGTTACGAGAGTTGGGGCGTGCACTTGTCCTGCTGGTTCCCATGAGTCGTCAGCGCTGGGTATCCCTTCCAGTGAACAAGGTATTGAAGGGTGCGTGTACGTCCGTGGAAGCGGTGATTAACGATACTCTCCACCTCGTACTCTGCTTCTCCGGCGATAAGGTCAGGAGGTGGCCTCGTGTAATTGGGGCCGTGGGCCTCGTTTTCGTGATAAGGGGTCAGGAGTGAGGCGTGGAAGACGTCATGGATGGTCCAGGCTAGGGGAAGTTGGAGTTGATAAGCAACGGGTGATACTCTTTTGATGATAATAAAGGGGCCATGACGTTTGGGCGCAAGTTTTGGCGCTTGATAAGAGAGCTTCAAGTGCTTCGCTTTGAGCCATACTTGGTCACCGGGTGTGAATTGGTCAAGGGGCGTTCCCTGGGCGCATTGGGCAGGGCAGTCCGGGCCTGTTCCCTTCGTTTCGTCATTTCTTCCGCTCGCTCTTCTACTCTTTGATTGGTTGATAGCGTACTTGCTTCCGTCGTCAGTCTAGGGAAATATCCAAGGAGGGCCTGGAGTGGGGCCATTTTGATGGTGGCGTTGATCCTGCTGTTGTGCACCAGGGAGGCGATCGCCAACCATTCGCTCCAGTCATCTTGTTGGGTAGATGTCACAAAGCGTAGGTATTGTTCAACCCACTGATTCTTCCTCTCCAACAGGCCGTCTGTTTGTGGATGGTAGGCCGTTGATATGTTCTGTTTTACTCCTAGTCGTCACGTCAGTGCCTTGGCGAAATGGGAGGTGAACCTTGGGTCTCGGTCAGAGATCATCTTTCTGGGGAGTCCGAACCATTGATAGATGTTATTCAAGTAGAGATCGGTAATTCCTTCTCCGGTGATTGAGGTGGAACAGGGGATGAAGATGGCTGCTCTCGTGCATCCGTGGTCGACGATTGTGAGTATTGCATCATACATTCCGTTCTTTGGGAGTTGGGTGATGAGATCCATCGCTATTTCTTCGAATGGGTTTGCTCCTGGTCCTGGTGCGACGCGGTACATGGGTGTTCGTGCGTGGTGCGTCAAGTTCTTGTTTTGTTGGCAGGGAGCGCATCCTTTGACATAGTTTTCTATCCATTGGTTCATGTTGGGCCACCAGTACTCTCGCTTCGTTGCTTGGGTGGTTTCGTCTCTCCCTGGATGTCCAGCGGTGGGATCATCGTGGTAGCGTCGCATGATCTTCCTCCTTAACTCTATTCGGGGGAACTACTATCCGATGATCTTTGAACCATTGGGGTCGTGGTCATGCGCGGGGTGGAAGTCGAGGTGATGTGTGTCTTCCCATTGTTTCATTGTTCGTCTGTGGGTCTCTTGAGCATTGGCCACTTCTCGTCCTAGATCGAGGGGTTCCTGGTCCAGTTCTGGATTCGTTTGGCGGATGAACATTTCTTCGGGAGTAGGGTGAGGTCATTATTGTCTTGTTCGCCTTTGTCTTCGGTTGGGGGTCTCGAGAGCATGTCAGCTGCGGTGTGGAGTTTGCCGGTACGTGTTTGATCATTAGATTGTACTCTTGGAGTTCTCCAAACCACGGGCTACTCTTCGGTTCACCTTCTTGGCGTCTTCCAGTATGTGAGGTTGGCGTGGTCGGTGAGTACTGTGACTGGTATTTCGGTTGCGGCTATGTGGGGTCTCCAGTGATGTAGTGCTTTCATGAGGGCTAGGAGTTCTCTTTCGAAGATGTCGTAGTTTCGTTCGGTTGGTGTGAACGTGGCCAAGTAGTATGCTATTGGGTGGCGCATGATTTTCTTCGTTGAGGGTTGGTTTCTCCCTCTTGTGAGAGTACGGCTCCCACGCCGTAAGATGAGGCATCTGTGGCAAGGAAGAATGGTTTTGCGTAGTCTGGTTGTCGGAGGATGGGTTTTCGGCACATGAGTGTTTTGAGTGTTTCGAATGCTTTGAAGTGCGGTTCCCACCAGTGGAATGGTGTGTTCTTCTGGGTTAATTGGATTATGGGCGTGCTATCCTGGAGTAATTGGGGACAAAGTATCGATAGAAGCCTGTGAATCCTAGGAAGGCCCTGACATCTTTGACGCATTTCGGGGTGCCCAGTCCACGATGCCTTTCAGTTTAGCGGGATCCATCTGTACTGCGCCTTCACTGAGTATTACTCCTAAGAATTCGACTTTTCTTGTTCAAATTGGCACTTCTCTGGTTTGAGGAATAGGTCGTGTTCCCAGTTTGTGTAGGACCTGGTGGACCTCTTTCGGTGTAGCTTTGTGTCTTTGGGGGTGTGTATCAGGATGTCGTCCATGTAGATCATCAACCACTCCTGTCTGAGTTCTTCCGCGAAGATGGCGTTCATCATCGTTTGGAACGTCGCTGGGGAGTTGATCAGCCCGAAGAACATGACTCTTGGTTCGAATAGTCCTTGTTAGTGACGAAGGCTGCCTTCCATTGGTCTTGTTCTTTGATACGTATGTTGTTATACCCCCATCGTACGTCGAACTTTGAGAATAGTGCTGCATTCTGTACTCGGCTAATGAGTTCTGGGATGAGTGGTAGGGGGTATCGATTTCGTATGGTGTGTTCGTTCAGCCGTCGGTAGTCTTGGACTGGCCTCAGCTTGCCATCTTTCTTTTTGATGAAGAAGAAGGGGGCGGCGTATGGGCTCTTTGATGGTACGATGTATCCCTTTCTGAGGTGTTCTTCGACGAAGACTCGTAGAGCTTTCTCTCTTCTTGGGTGAGGGCGTAGATCTTTCCCGGGAGTGTGGCAGGGGCGTCCTTTTCAGCTCGATGGCATGGTCCCAGATCCTTGGTTCGGGGAATGTTGTGCCTTTTCCTCGCTGAAGACTTGGGCGTGTCTCTGGTATTCTCTGGCAGTGTTGTCGGCTTGTTCGTTTGGAACTGTTCGGCCAGTTTGGACGCATCGTTCGTCTGTCATCTGCTGCTAGCGCTGCGATAATCAGTTCCTTAGGCGTGTCTTTCAGGGTCTTTCCTCGGTGGGGACGATTGAGAGTGTAATGGGTAAGTGGTCATAGTCTATCCACCCTTTGACCAGGTGATGCGTGGTTCCATTGCTGCGAACCAGGGGTATCCTAGTATGATTGGGTTTCTGCCTAAATGGGTGAGGAAGAATCACATTGTTCTGAGTTTGGTACCGGTTCGTACTACCAGATCCATGTAGTGGGTGATCGGTCCTTGTCGGTTGGGCGTCTTGTCTACATTGAATACTTCTCTAGGCTTGGGTAGGCGCTTCAGCGGTAGTTTCATCACGTAGGCGTGATCAGTGTTGATGAAGTTTTCAGTGGCACCACAGTCCACCAGGGCGGTAGTTTCAGTCCTCTTTTCCACAGAGTTGACATATACTCGTATTGTCATAGAACGACGGTTGGCAAGATATACATGTTCTGTGTTATGGGTCCTAATCCAGACTGTACGAATTAGGCCTCCTGAAAATCCTGAGCTCCGAACTTCGACGTCAGCTCTTCCATCTCCTCCTTCGTCATGTGGGCGATCTGGTTCTGGATCATGTCGTACTTGCTGAGGGGGGTCCACTCCGTTGTGTAGGAGGGGGCGAAGGTCGTGGAGGACACGTCGTCATCGTTGAAGTCAATGAGATTGGCATTGGTGCGTCTGTCCCTCCTTCCTCCTTGGGCATTCCTCTGGGGGCAGTTTCGGGCGAAGTGTCCTTCCTGTCCGCAGTTGAAGCAGGGGCCTCTGGTCCTGGGGGGTCCGTCCTGGGGTACTGCCTGTTAGGATCTCCTATTTCCATGAGTCGTCCGTATGCGGGGTTTGTTCGATAGGATCATCCTTGGTATCAGTTTGCCCTGGAGCGGTCGAGGTCCATGGGGACTGTCGAGTTGTTCATGTTTCGTGGGGCGTTGGATGAGTTGTATTGGGGTCGTCCTTGATTCCTGGGGGCGTTCCAGTTGTTGCGAGGGGGGTACTGTTGGAAGTTTTGATATGACTGGCGAGGTCGGTTGTCGAACTGTCGGTTCTGGAAGAAGTGGTTGGCAGTCTGTCCTCCTCCTGTAAGGGCTTTGAATATCTGTTCCGATTTAGTTATGTTGACAGCCATATCCCTGTACTGCTGGTAGGTGGGATTAGCGACGGAGTGGGTTGCTTTCAGGACGCTGTCGAGCACAGATCGGGATAGTCCTGTGAGGAATTGTTGGATGCATTCGGCGTGGTTCTTGTCGTATTCTCCGTCGTCAACTAATTGTTCGAAGTCGGCGATGTATTGGTCGATGTGTGGCCAGCTCATCTTTAGGTTCCTCAATTTGTTACGAGCCCTGAGGGCCTTTCCAGAGTCCAAAAACTGGGCGCGAAATTGCGTTATGAACTGGTTGTAGGTGTCTCAGTTATCTGGTTGAGTGAGTACCCAGTTGCGCATGAGGCGTCTCCATGAGTTTACTTCAGGTCCTTGGACGAGAGAGAGGGTGTAGGCGATCCTGGTGAGGGCAGAGTGGTACGGAGTGAACTGGTGGTTGAGTAGGAAGTGGTCTTCGATTGCGTCCATGAATTCTTCAGCCCTGGCTCTGTCTCCAGTGAAGGCAAGGGGGGTAACTCCTAGTATCTTTCCATCTGCCGGGTTAGGAGGTGGGTTTTGTTGCCCTTGGTTGGGGGGTTGGCCTCCTCCTCCGGGTGGGTTACCTCCTCCTCCGCCTCCTCCAGGGTTGCCTCCTCCTCCGCCTCCTCCACGGGATTGCCTCCGCCTCCTGCAGGCGGTCCTCCTCTTCCTCCTCCTTGGGGTGGTATGTTGCCTCGTCCTCCTGTCCCTGACAGGGCTGTAGCTGTAGCTGTCCTCTGTTGTTGTTCTATCTGTTGCGCGAGGAGCTCGCTGTCTTCGATCGTGCGAGTTCCAGTGGAGGTGGTAGCGAGTTGGGTAGCCATTACTGTGGCAGTGGATGGGAATGGGGTTAATTGTCTGGGTTGGTCTTCCTTGACATCGTCTGGGACTGGTCTGATTCTGAGCTGGCTAGTAAGGTCGTCGATTTCGTCAATGGATGTGTCTGTGGAGCTGCAAACTCTCTTCGCTGGTTGTTCGGCTGAGATTGCCGGTCTGGATACTTGTCGGAGAGACGTGGTGGATGAAAGAAGTCGAGTCTAATGTCACCGGCGTAGGGTGCGACACTTAGACTCAAGTAGTGGAAAGGTTGTTAGGACTTTGATGAACGAGTAGGAGCAGTATTCACGCTGCACTCCAAAGAGAAGATGATAGCGAGTATATTGTGAGACGAGGAGACTCGACTTAGTGTCCCAAGACACTGAAGTCGCTCTTAAATACAAGCGAGCCCTACTACGACGATCCCAGGATGATGTCATAATGACCTCATCCTCTAATCTTACAACGTGTCATACAGAAGGGGGTGGAAGCGTCCAGAACACGCATACGTAGGTAGACGTCACAGGCACGTCAGTAAAAGGGGCCGAAGGGGAAGGGGACGTCATACAGTCACAAGGACCAGAATCGTGAGCTACAGAAGGAGATACGTACTGACAGAACTTGTAATCACTACGAGGGGCCGGTTCCCACGACTTACCCATGCCCCCAGTCATCCTCTCAACTGGTGCAGGTGCCGGCAGTGACACAGGCCATATTGACCACGATGGAGCATATCCCTTGCGGATTCTTTCATTTGGTGGTCCCCCCAACTGAATGCATGTTTCATCATCAGGTTCAACAAGTCCTCCCAGTCTTCAACCTCAGGATGGATGCAACTCAAGGGATCGCCTCCAAACTCGTGAAGACGATATTCTGGAGTCGCAGGCAGTTCAGTATTCAGTATTTGCTCAATTCCCTTTCAGATTTTGGACAGGAGTCCCATTGTTATTGGACAGGCCAGTGCAGCTTCATCTGATGCAATTGACCTTCCAGGAAGACTTCCACTTGAGGATGGCCCAGATGGATCAGGTACAGCATCATGATTTCTAGCCATGGACGTCGCAATGAAAGCCTTTGTGTGCACAGGTGGTGGTGCATATACCTGTGGAGGATTTGGTGTCAGTTTTGCTCCAAAGAATGTGTGCTGGGTTTGGTTTGGTTGGGGCTTGGGCCTAGGCCAAGCGCACATGTTCTGTTGATTGCACTCTGCAATACAAGTCTTTGAGTTTCAGTGGGTGTCAAGATTCTTGTTCCCAGCGGTGCCAACATGGACATTCAATCCGCACTCAGGGCATGGGAGTGAGCTTTCTGCTGGATCAGGCATTGGATGACATCAATCATTACCTTTTCTTCTTCAGCATCTTGTTGATTGTAGGACTTGGGCTTGCTTAGAATGTAGAGGTAAAAACAATGAAAATAATGTCATTATTCAGCATCAACTGCTTGATCAACGTTGATCAACAGTCTGCAGGTGCTTCAAAAAGCATCGGTATGCTATCTGAGTCATGAGACAGCTGTCATAGCCCCTATCGGGCACAGTTTGACCAAAGTTGGAAAACAAATTACAGCTGTTGTAAGGAGGTTGTATGGGGCAATAAAGCAAGGGAACAGAGGGAAAAGGGGGAGGGAACTGGGGTGTAGAGGTAGAAAAAGAGGAAGAAAGGAAAAGGAGACCCTTTATACAAAGATCTCCAATGGAGATGGGCTTGTCTCTGTGGTCTGGGAAGTTGGCTTGGAGCACAAAACTATCCCCACTAGGCTTTCAGCAGGAACTGCAACAAAATAGTGTGAGGGACAAAGAGAACAAGTTAGAGGAGCATAGGAGCTCCTCTTGCTACTTATAGATACAGCATAATAGGGGCTTCAGTACAGTACTTCTGCCACCCATCCTTTCCCCAACTGTAGGACATGCAGAACCCATTCTTACAGTAAATGAAAGAAAAGCCAAGAAAGAAAATAAATATAGCCTCTCTGGACAGTGTGCCTTCACAACGGCCTCTTGCAGGACCCCCCCCCCCTACCCACAGTTCAGGATTCCTGGCCCAACACCCCTTTGCAAGGAGAGTTCAAGTAGTACAAGTACACCCAAGCACACTATTAAAACGGTACTACTACTATTTTAATAGTGTGCTTGAATGTACTTGTACTACTTGAACTCTCCTTGAGTCATTGAGCAACTTGTCCTTGAAAACTTCTGGTTAAACGAGCTTAAGCAGTCCTGAAGTGTGTCTCAAGCTTCACTCAAGTGTGCCAAGCAGTGTTCAAGAAGGCTCAAGAAGCCAACTTAGCTTGAGATTTCACTTAAAAAACACTTGGATAAGCAAGCTCAAGCAAGTTTAAGCAAGGCTCAAGGAGTTTAAGCAAGGCCCAAGTAAATCAACTTTTTTCTAATGAACACTGCAGCACTCATTGTGTCAGGCCTTATTTCTGGGCAACGAGGGAATGGACTGGATTAGTTACAAGTACACAATCTACTAAATGATACAACTGACCTGGGCAACAAGGAAATGGACTAAAGAACCTCGTCACACCAGAAGCAAGCCTGTTAAAGGCACACTGACGCATCTAAGACAAGACAAGATCGAACGCAGACATACAAGTAAGGTAACATAATGAGATAAAATGCTGTGACCACTAACACATTGTGCACCAACTCCAGTTACTCCAGTAGCATGCACCATAAGCCTGCTGCCTAGTGTTGCCAAAGTTTGGTTCCAAACCAACTCAAACTTGGTTTGAACTGAACCTAAACCATTTAAAAAGGTTTGGTTTGGGAAAATCCCAATCGGCTTGAAACTATTTGGTTTCCAGTTTGAGAAATCTGAATCAGTTTCAAACCATTTCAAACTGTTTCAAACCAATCCAAACCAATTAAGAATATTAATAATAAATATTTAAATAAGTAACTAAAGTGGCTAAATTAAATGGTTTTAAATAGTTTCAAATGGTTTTAAATGGTTTCAGATTGGTTTAAACTCAGTTTAAACTGATTTGAAACCAAAGTTTGTCTAAAATAAGGTCAAAAGGATTTCTTTTAATTATTTTTGAACCCTAAACCCTAAACATTTGTAACCCTAACCCTAAGCTGTTTCAAACCATTTCAAACTGTTTCAAACCATTTATAAACAGTTTGGAATGGTTTTGGTAAGAATCAGTCTAGGTTTGAGAAAAGTTCCATGAAACTAAACAGTTCGGTTTCCAGTTTGGCCCAAACTTACTCAAACCAAACCAAACCAAACTTTGGCAACACTACTGCAGCCACACCACAGCAGC
>WTXL01000581.1:0-10698 GCA_022376525.1 Russula vinacea
AGTTATAGAACAGAGATATGGACTATAAGAACTCCCAATCTTGGCCTACCCTGACCAGACCCAAGGAGTTATGCTTAATTGTACAAAGAGCCAGGAATATATGTGTTCATCAGTGAAACCCAAATGTTCTTAGACAGTCTTAGAGGTCTTGAATGTCTGGATCACTCTTGCTTGTCTTGCTCCAAGACCATCAAGAACTCACATTTCATTCAAGACATTATAAGAAACTCATAAGAACTTACACTTTGTTCAAGATGTTATAAGAAGCTCATAAGAACTTACACTTTGTTCAAGATGTTATAAGAAGCTCATAAGAACCTACATTTTTCTCAAGACATTGTAAGAAACACTGAAACACATAAGAGCTTATATTTTACTCAAAACATTATAAGACACTTTATCAGCAAATTCACAATTTTCTTTTAGATTTTTAGGCCCTTTTCAGTGGTTTTGGCTTTTTAACAAGTGTACAAGACCAGGCAAGTAATAAAAGTACAAAAAGATAACAAGTTTTTAAATCAAGCAGTAACAAGTTTTCCTGATGCAGATATGGCCTTGTATTACATATATGAAATGAACTACATGTATGTTACACATATCCTTAGACCATATAAAGTTTTTTATGATTGTCATCTGAATATATATGGCCATTCCTTGGACACCAAACCTGTGACCATCTTTTGTCCCAGGTGCATGCATGTATATCCATATATGGAAATGACTTTTTTACAGATGCAAGTAGCTGCAAGTCAGTCACATGAGCCATGGCTATTTTGCCAACTTGGCTAAAAAGTTGATGGCTTAGCTATAAAAGTTGGCTTTTAGCCAGTCCCTATGGTGTGACACAATAAGGCACTGTCTATTATACTGTAGTGCAAGTGCAAGTACTTGCTGCAAATTGTACTTAAGTCACTGTCCATTCACAAGTTGCATGAGTTGGTAATTGGTAAATATTCCTTTTATTTTCTTGAAGTAAAGTAGTAGTACAAGTGCAGTCTGGTGGGCAAGCAATGAGCATCCATCAATACCATACATGTACATATAAACTGTACTCTATCCTTTGTTGCAACACAATTAGGGCCTGTTTGACTATAAAACCTCAGTTGAGGACCTCCTTCACCTCCTCCTACACCCCCTCCTATGCTTCCTTCTGCACCTTTTGCACCTTCTTTTCACCTCCTTTTCACCTCCCATGCCTTCTTTTGTTATTGTTCCTTGGCATTCTCATTAGTTTCCACTGCCTAATTTTCCCCCTCATTTTCATTTTCTGATAAGTTGTATCCAGTGTCCTATCACCCATTCCAATGCAACCCCCAGGCCTCCATCCAATCCATGTGTTATGTGTACCATGCCCACCTTGGTTGTTATTGTATTCCACCCCACTGTGTGCATTGCATGTCTTGTGCCTGTGAATAGATTGTAGTGTCTGCTATCATGTATCCTCTTAGTTCTGTATCAAATTGTATCCATCTCTTTTCTGCATCTCATTTTGTGTATTGAGCAATTTCTGAGAGTTCTGAGTGTATACCCAACAGTCCCAACTTATCACATGTTTCAACTTCATTCTGCCACCATTGCAGAGTCACCCAATCCTATATCTTTTCTGTTGTCACCTTCCTTTTCCCCTTTTCCCTATATAAAAACTTTTCAACCAAACCAGCCTCCCCCACTAACATGCCACTGAAGGCCCCCTATAGATTTCCCACCTTGTGTTCTGTCCCTTCATCAGAATATACCCTAGCCTTTGGCACCCACTTCCACTCTGCATCACCTACAGTCCCTGTATGTGGGCAATCTTGCTCCCCATCACTCAACACTTCTGACTTCCCCACTAGCATGGAATCATTGGGTTCCCTGCAGGAAGGCCATAAGAATGGCATCTAGCTGCTGCTTAAGGATTTAGAGTCTCTCTCAGCTTTAATACCAGGTTGCAGTTTCTCCCAGTCCTCATTTCCCAACCTCACCCCAACCTTCCTGCCCCCCTCCATCTGCTGCAATCCACCCTATCACCCAGCCAACCTGATCTATAATCCCCACCCCCTCCTGCTCAACACAACAAGTGTTTGTGCCTGTGGCTTCACCACAGTTAAGGCTTATTATAGACAATAGTTAAAGCTTCTTTTAGACAACTGCTTATCAACTTTAGGGAATATTAAAAGTTTCAAGCCAGTTATAAAGTGGAGAATAATAAGACCACCTTCCCCCATCCAAAAACATATATATACCTTTTTGAAAAATCCAAGGAAAAATCACACCATTTAACCTTAATAATCAAGATACCTGTTCTCTTAAGAAATAATAATTCCCATCTTCTGAAAAATAACAGTTCTATTTCCTTGTAAAAAAATAAATCCCATTTTCTTGTATGTAGGAAAGCTCCCCAGGGCTAGCAGGCGAATAGCCAGGCGGGTTGAGCTGGAGCACAGGAAGGCACGGTCAAGATCGAGCTCGCCAATCACAGCGAGGTCCATATGAGCATAATTCTCGACCAATGTGCACATGAGCAGTTCTGCGTCTGTAGTATCAGCACGCAGTCACTTTGGGCACTGAGCGAGGGTGCGGACCTTCACTGGATGCTGAGTTCGCCTCTGCCAACTGAAAAGATTTTCGGCTGTGGACGCCACTTTGCGATACTTTGCCGCACTCGAGGAACGTAATACAGCCCTTGGAGAAGGAGAGCGGCATATACCAGCGAACCCTGGCTAAGCCCGATTGCAACTGGGCTTGTTGTATAACACCGAGACTCAGAAAAGGAGAATATCCGGAACAAACGAGACCGACCGGTTGTCTTTCCTGGCGAGCTGTTCAAGAGTCAAGGTTGTATACCTTTCCTGGTCATTGTATGTATCACGCATGCTCGCTTGAATGGCTCGGCTCAAGTAATGATCGTCCTGTGAGATGCCGGAAGGTTGCTCTACCTAGTAATGAGATAGGTGACCTTCTTCTGCACTCTCAGACAAGCAAGATGGTGCATAGATTCGAAGGAACCATAGCCCAGTTAGGGTCGGGCGCTCGGTCGCTGGGACGGAATTGCGATGTAGGTGGGTAAGCAGAGGTGGAAAGGGATGCTTGTAGGGCACGTCTGAGTTCGACGCTTTCGTCGTCGCCCGTAAGGTCTATGACAGATTTATCCCTCTCAGGTTTGGAGGCTATGGAAAACAATAAAAGAGTTGGACAACGTGGAGGACACCATACTGACGAGGGGGAGTACTCGGAAGAGTGATTGTAGAAGCATCTGGGAAATTGAATTCCGCAGGCCAAGGATCTTCAGTTCCCGTGTCTCCTTCAAGGATGGACGTCGCCGCCTTGTTCATGTCGCCGTTGTGCTTTCGCAGGACTCGCCTCGCGATCTCTGGATCCCCATCGCCCATCATGGACGTAAGGATCGTTACATTCTCCTCTGTGGCATCCATGGCTGTTATCACGAAATTGGGAGCGTCAAGCGGAGAGGGAAAGGGTCAATGGACACTGCCACTTTAGCCGCGCGAGCGTCATGGGTCCCGCCTTCGACCAAAAACTCTCGTACCACCTTGCGATTAGACTCATAGGGTCCATACTGTCTGGGGAGAGTGAGGTGCCACTGCTCCCCGACACGAAGCCGGAGATGTAGTTGAACAAGTGTTTGACGATCTCAGCCAAAATCGCCCCATCCGATGGGCCCCAGAAGGTAGAGCATTGACTTGCCCTAATATTTGCTGGAGCGGCTCGATTAAAATACCCAGCACGGCCGTCACACGCCTGCGCTAGTTGTGGGTTGCGCCGAGTTCGAGAACGCCGCTTGAGAGGACGAGGATTGGGACACGAAATTACCACGCAATCGAAAGATCGCCGAGGGTTTTTCATTTGAAAGCCTGTGTGAGGGTAAATAGTTTAGGGGATGACGACAGTGAGGAACCAAGCAGAGACGGACATGCCGAGCAACTGGAAGCCTTTACCAGGCCAGAAGAAATGTACTGTCGCGCCGTATCCATCTGGGAACGGTACTTGAACCTAAGGTCGATATCGCTGAGCTATACAACAAGAAAAATGGTTGGCCCACCTGTGCCAAGGAGAAACACAGAGATGTGATTGATAGTCTCGGCTGCAGGCAGCTCGAAGGCAGCCTTGGTTTCGTCGATCTGCTGTAGATTCGTCTGCAAAAGCCGTCCCGCTAAAAAGCAGCCAAACATTGTTCTGGGGATATGGGAGAAGTCAATAAGTTGACGGACATCACTCTATCATGTCCCCGTCGTTTGTGACAGACAATCCCGGCCCGGCGACACTTGAACAAGAATACCACCTCAACCGACCACTAACCGACCTCAACGGCCTCAACGCCTGTAAATAGCCCCGGCGTCCCGGCATTCTCGGGGAAACCCAAACGACCCTCGGAATCTTGCTCGGAATCGACTCGGGGTACACGTATCTGTCGACACTGACAGTATCCGAGTCGGGACACTTTCACGACGATGCCCACTCTTCGGTCCCAGTCCTATGTCTTCGACGCTAGACCGCACTACCCGTTACTCGTCTCAGTGAAGCGTTATTGGGTTCCAGAATTCGAATCAAAGGATGCTGATGCGGCGACCTTGGTCCTCACCCATGCCACAAGTTTCCACAAGGAGCTCTGGGAACCAGTTTTGGAGGAGCTGTATGGTCGAGTGGCAGATGCTTTCAACTCACGTGTGCCGAAAATTTGCGACGCGTGGGCTATTGATTGCCCCAATCATGGAGAAAGTGCTATCTTGAACGAGGAAACGCTGTCGTCCGGTTACACGCCAATCTGTAAGTTCTACGCATGGCCTTGTCGAGGGTATTGCTCAATTTACCTGTGCAAACTTCTACGGACAGTCTCATGGGGGAGTATGCGCGAGCATTGCATCTCATTCTCAATGGGTTCGGCAAAGGCATAGATGTGGACTTCGGGTCTCGGAACCTGGTCGGGGTAGGTCACTCCATGGGGGCGTCAGCCATGTCAGCCCTTGCATTATCCGTTTGTGTAATCCGTTGACTCATCTTTCGTCACCGTAGTATTCTGACCAGGACGTTATACCCGTTTGTGTCGTGGTCAAGCGCGATTCTAGTGGAACCCATGTTCCTTCACCCCGATTTTGCTGAGACAACATGGGAATTCTTGTTAGAAGGCGCTGTCAGGCGTCGCGACGTGTGGTCTAGCCGCGAAGAGGCCGATAAACTTTTTCGCGATCGCTCTTACAAGTCTTGGGATCCCCGTGTCATCGACTTATACGTGGTACGCATCCGCTCCACGTCAGATACCTCAATGTTCTTATTACACGGCAGAAATATGGACTACGAGAACTCCCAACCTCGGCCTACCCTGACCAGACCCGAGGAGTCACGCTCAATTGTACAAAGAGCCAGGAATATGTGCGTTACGTGGTACACACATTCCAAATGTCCCTTCAATTCTCACCTACTTTAGGCCACATACATTGAGAGCCAGGGGCGTTGCAGCTCGCAACGGTTCCTCTCGACATTTTGCAAGGATGTCCCCACGCACGTTGTATTTGGGGCAATCGCTGATTTCAAGTGCGCCCTCGTCAGCTTCTGACCACAATGGAGTTCTGAAATGCAGTGTCTCCATAGCCCTGCTGATAACCAGGAATTTATAAAGGAAGTTGCGGGGGACGGCTTCCGAACAACATCTATTGTCGAGAATGCTGGACATCTCGTCAGTCTGTGGAGTACATGAACTGACTGGCTATCATACTGAACGTACTCTTTTCAGGTCGTGCAACATAACCCAGCTGGGATGGCTAGCGTGATGTGGAATTTGTTGCCAATTACACCGTTGTTTAGATCCAAGCTGTGAGAGATTGCGTAGACACTAGAGCACATGACCTGAGCCTGTAGTAGTTACTTCCATGCGATGGATGCAGCCCACACGCCCAGAACACCATGCCAATGCGTCTCGTTCCCTATTTCAGAACCCATGGATGCTTGCAGACTCAACTCAGAGCACGTCCACCTCCTACTGGCCTGCCTTTCCCGACCTCTCCACCTTCCTGTCCGTACCCAGCATATCCTTAGAACGCGTCCCCAAATCCGAATCTTCCCCCATCAACCTATCAAGGTCGTCAAACCTGACTGGGGCCACTCGACCTCGACTGCTGCTTCAAGTTGTTCTGAGACGAATCTCAAGGCAACGTGGTTGGGACACGCGGTCTGTCACAGCCGACCGCCGCATCGAAGTAACGGCACGACTTCTAATACTTGTTCTTTTTCATATCCCAGAGTTTCCTCGTCGAGTTCCCGCGTATCTCTGCAAGCCCAGATGATGAGCCGCCCCGCGTCTTGTTCGACCCCATCTTCTCAGACTGCGCCGGCCCTTCTTCGTGGCTGGGTATTCGACGTCGCCTGCCTCCTCCCTGCGCCCTCGAGGAACTACCAGAATTCCAATTGTGGTCTACTCCCATAATCAGTGCGCTGTCTGTCCCTGGAGCGCTTATCCCCTCTGTGAACATACGTATTCTTATAGCTATGACCACCTCGATCTCCCCACGTTGCAACAAATACATGAACTGCGCGGCGAGGGTGTCTATTTCATCGTCCCGTTAGGTGGGTTTCAGGCTTCTGTCCTGTCCTACATCTATGTTGACAAGCCATGTAATCAAGGCAACAAGACGTGGCTCGAGGAGACCGGAATTCCGGCTTCCCAAGTCACTGAACTGGATTGGTGGGATGAGCTCACGCTATTCACCCAACGCGGCTCGAATCAGAAGCTCAAGTTCGTATGTACGCCAGCCCAACACAGGAGTGGTACGTGCCATTCCGGGTTGCTCCTGGAGGAGTCGGTTTGAATTTCAGGACTTATTGCAGGCCGCGGGTTTATGGATTTTTGTACGACGCTCTGGGCTAGCTGGGTTGTCGAACAAGCGCTGCCTAACACCGATGAGGGAGACCGTGCCTCTGTCTACTTTGCAGGGTAATTGCTTTCCTTCACTATTCTTTTCCCCGTACGCGTTTCAAACTTTGTCAACAGCGATTCAGGATACATGTCGACTAGTGGCCCATGTCCCTGCTTTGAAGGTCCTGTCCCAGTCCGCCCAGTCCGCCCTCTTGCGACGCTGATATGAGAGAATAATAACCACAGAGATTGGCTCTAAATACGGGCCCTTTGATATCGCAATGATTCCTATTTGGCGTGGTGGCTCCCTTTCTTTCGTCGCCCGCCTCGGTTTCCGCGTGCGTGTTTCTATCCCTCCATGAAGACATCTTATACGATAGTTAAACCCACCGCAGCTCATCCACGCTCCCGATTCCCATCTTGCCTCGTTGCATGCGACGCCATCGCAGGCTTTACAAATGCACACCGCGCTGCGTGCTCGCCATTCGCTCGCGATGCACTTTGCTACGTTTGCGGGCAGCGACTACGAGGCGCTTGAACCGATCGTCGAGCTCGAACGGGCCAAGCGCGAGGTGGAGATGGGTGAGGATCGTCAAGGAAGCGAGGACGAAGGGGAGGGGGACGGGGTTAAAATGCGGTCAGTCGGCGCATGGTGGATGGAAGGTGGGATGGGCGTCATCGACGTCGGCGAGACTGCTGTGGTGCATGTCGGCAAGGAGCACAATTGCACTGAGGGTGGTGAGAATGTGCTTATTACTGAGTAGGTTGTAGGACCAAGTCGACAAGCAACTAGATTCTCAGAGTGCCAGTGGGATATGTTGCACTGCTTGGGATGGTGGGAGTTTCTATGCAAGTACCACGCAGTGGAATTTCCGAGTCTGCATGTGCATGATTCAGACAGATTGCACTGTCTTGTTAGATAGTATGTATTTTCTGTAGAAATAATTGAAATTCACGATACTAACATGTCACGCGCTGCCCAGTGCCCGGCGCTCATGCATGCGCTCATTGCTTCGCTCTCCGATCTCTCGCTAGTATGTCTCGTAGAGTAGCTGGAACGACTCTGCGTCCTGCCAGGGCCATGCTGGCTCCTCCCCGCCCCCCTCTCTCGGCTCTCGCTTTCCATGATGCGGAATGACGCCTATGCGACCACAGCTGGCGAAAAGATCCCTGTGAGGATTGTTGAAGTGGGTCCTCGGGATGGGCTTCAGAACGAGAAGACAATCATCCCTCCGGAGGTTAAAGTAGGACTCATTAACCGGCTCGGCCGCGCAGGTTCGAGGATTATTGAGGCAGGGAGTTTCGTCAGTCCGAAATGGGTACCGCAGGTGTGTTCGCATGCCCCACTCCCCTCTCACGCTTATGTGGCTCAAGAGCTGGCATAGATGGCTGGCACGGCCGAGGTGGTGACCTCTATGGACAAACGCCCCGGTGCCACATACCAAGTCCTGGTGCCCAACGAAAAAGGACTCGAGAGCGTCCTCAGTCTCCTCGCCGCCCATCCAGACAAACCTCCAATCGACGAGATTGCTGTCTTTACCGCCGCTACCGACGCGTTCTCAATCGCCAACACGAACGTCTCGGTGGCTGATTCACTAAAGCGCCTGGCGCGCGTTGTCCAAGGTGCCCGGAACAGAGGCATCAGGGTACGTGGGTATGTCAGCGTCGTGATTACATGCCCGTACAGCGGCAAGGTAGACTACAAGCGCGTGCGGGACGTGACGAAGGAACTGCTGGACATGGGATGCTATGAAGTGAGCTTGGGGGATACGACGGGGACGGGTAACCCAACGAGTGTGGGGGAGATGCTCAACGCGACTCTCGGAGCGAATCCTGTAGAAAGGCTAGCTGGACACGTACGTAGCCAGCCATCTGCTTCGCACCGTCCTTCTCAAACTAAATGGCATGCGCACATTCTGCATCTTCAGTTCCACGATACTTTCGGCATGGGAGTAGCCAACTCCATGGCCGCCCTCTCCGCGGGTATTCGTACCCTCGATTGTTCCATCGCTGGGCTCGGCGGATGCCCATACTCACCAGGTGCAACTGGAAATGTGGCCACGGAAGATGTGCTGTACGCGTTGCAAGATTCCCCTTACTCTGCGCCGGGTGACCTTGAGGCTCTGGTGGACGTCGGCTTTTGGATATCGGAAAAGCTGGGGCGTGATAATTCTAGTCGAGTAGCTAAGGCTGTTCGTGCGCGTAGAGAAAGACAGAAAGCGAAAGCGAAATTGTGATTTCATTCATACAGGCTTCGGCCGTTCCCGAGCGATAATTTGCTTTTTCAAAAAATCAATCGCACTCGCGCTCAAGGACTGGCAACAAGCCTCGCCGCTTTGCTCGCTCGAACCGTGACACCATGCCGGATTCATTCTTCGCCACAAAATCGCGCAAGCGGAAGCGCGTAGCTGCTGTTAAGGACACGGGCCCATCCTCCAGTAAAAAAGTCCTAAAGACAAGCAATGGTCGCGCGAATGCGAAAGGAAAAGCCCGCGCTGCCGACGAAGACCTCCACTCAGATGGAAGCGAAGTGGCTTTGGAGGATATGGACCTCAGGGCGGATGCGGTAGACCCTAATGAGAGCGGCGACGAGGACGCGGGTGAAACCCCTGCAGAGAAAAGGCTTCGTTTGGCGAAGCTCTATCTTCAATCCGTTAGGGAGGGCCTCGGTGCGTCCCTTCCCCATTTCTTACAGTATCTAGTGTTCTCAGACTAGTCTCTCTGGGCGATTAGCGGATGGGGAGGCCGATGCGGCCGAGATTGACAAAGAGTTGATATCTGCTCGTCTCAAACAGGATGTTCTTGAACACGCGGGCAAGCTCCACTTATTTGTGGCAGACTCTGTGAGTGCTCCTCTAGTATTATAACTGCGTGCGTGCGACCCCTCATTCCATGTAGTTTGACGTTTCACAACCCCCGCCTACACTTCGGACACGCGGCCACCGATTCTCCGTCACTTCTGCTGTTGCCTCCCATGATGCGCGCTTCCTTTTCACCTCTGGAAAAGAGGGATCTATCATTAAATGGGACTTACACGACGGTGCCAGGCTTGCTACCTTCCCCAAGCTACGTCCCGGAGGTGGCAAGGGCAAGGGCAAGGCAACAATCGCTGATACGTCTGGGCACAGTGATGAGGTGCTCACTCTCGCTTTAAGTGATGATGGGAGGTACCTTGCCAGTGCTGGAAAGGATCGCAGGGTGTGCGTGTGGGATGCCGAGAAGGGTGAATGGGTCAGAGGTTTCGGCGGTCATCGGGACACGATATCTGTGCGTGCACTATTTCATCCACGTCGCGGCACTTTCTCACCTTGCATGCTCTTATTGATCAGGCCATAACATTTCGGAAAGGAACGCAGCAATTATACACGGCGTCCTACGACCGCACGATAAACTTATACGACTTGTCTGTAATGGGATATGTGCAAACGTTATTTGGCCATCAAGATTGTATCCTCGACCTCGATGCGTTGCGCGCAGAAACTGCGGTTAGCGTCGGCGGAAGGGACAAAACTGTGCGTTTTTGGAAGATCGTGGACGAAACGCAGCTCGTTTTTCGTGGAGGTGGTCGCAGCGCGGTAAGAGAGCTGCTGGAGGGCGGCGGATTAGCGGATGTCGATGACGAGGGCCGAAGCAACGGGAAGAGAGAGGGCGCGGCGAAGAAATGCGTTGAAGGAAGCCTGGAGTGCGTTGCCATGATCGATGAGTCGACCTTCCTTAGTGGGGGCGACAGCGGGTGCGTTCATCACGGAAAAATATCGGACGCGAATTGATGGCTCGGTTAGATCAATATGCTTGTGGACCACCCAGAGGAAGAAACCCATATTTACGCATGCCGTTGCCCATGGGTTTAC
>WTXL01000582.1:0-10678 GCA_022376525.1 Russula vinacea
CAGCCGCCCAAGGGTGCTTGCTGGATCCACTGTAAGTCGCCAATGTTTCTCTATCCTCTTATGTCCTTTTCATCGAGACTCCTACAGCAGGCCGTCGTAGGCGAAGAGGCCGTAACCCTGCCGATGCCTCTTCTTCTCTCGCACCAACATCATACGTCGCTCCTTCTACTTACTATAAACTTGGCATACGCGGGATAAACGGAGGTCGCCTTGCGGATGACGACGCGCGCACCAGTTTCTCGGATTCTGTTAACCAGCGCATTATTGGCACACGTTTTCAAGAAAGCAATCGAAGCGCGATGGCACTTCCCCGCTTTCCCATTGGAAGTCTCTTTCGGTTGACTACGGGTGGCGTCGTTGATGAAGTGCCAGAACCCCAACAGGAACTGGAACTGGAACCAGACGCTCCTATTCCGGATCCGATGATCCATGGTCCAAACTATATCGCCCACACGGTGGAAGAAACGACAGACCCACAAACACTGTATTCACCCAGTAGTGGCGTCATGCGTTTGCCGAGTTCGAACGGCGAAAGCGACTGGGTTGATGTCGGGCGCGAGGCGCCGATCGACTTTCGTTATTCTCACACACCTAGCGCTCACACTCCAAGTGCTCCTTCAGTCGTGGCCTTGCCGCTCGTATTGCCCCCTCCTCCAGAACTACCCTTTCAACCGGCTCGCGCTTCAAGCATATTCCGCTTTGTTCGGCGGCCCAAAATATTTGGCCCAGCGCCATCTGAGCATCGCTCCACATTCCCGCTGCGAGACCGGGCGGGGACCGACGCCCGTGTTGGTTCCGGGGGTGAGGAGGTACCTCCTCACCTGCGTGTACAACGCGCACCACCTTTCGTGCGCCCGTTGACGGGCCTTAACCACGACGAACTCGGCGCGGTGTATGCTGAAATCCGGATATGGCGCACGCGATTAAAAACGGTCAATGAGGACATTCGGATCGCGCAAGAGGAAGGATACCAAGCCATCGTAGATGGTGTGCATGTGAAGGGATGGCTGCTTACTGGACGGGGGCTACGATTCCTACCCGGCATACAGCTCATTGAGGGTCGTGCAAAGGAGGATGTGCGATGGGACATTCTTCAGGTGGGTGGGAGCTATGCGATGAACCAGGTTTCTTTCTGGACAGTTGTCTTGGTCATCGGTGTATCACTACTTCTTGGATGTGAGTGCTTCTTATTTTCCTCTTTCCTGGCTGTAAAACTGATCAACGCGCAGTAATCGCTACTGCGGGGTTGGCCGTCGCAACATCGCCCGATTTCGCGCACTACCTTCCACTGTTCCGGTCCATGGCAAATGATAACAACCTTCCAACTGGTTTGGCCACTGTTCTTGCCCCCTCCGTTGGTGCCACACTCTTTATGACACTCGCAATTGTGGCCCTCCATCGTAAGTGTTTGGACTGTTCTAAGAAGCCAAAACGTCGTCTGACTTTGACAGTCTCGGCTCGCCTTGTGGGCACCATCTCCGTATCTGCTGGGCAACGTATCGTCATCAAGGCTCTGTTCTATGTGGTTGTATGTGTTCCGGTGATCGGCTTGGTCACAGCTGGCGCGATTTTGTATGCATTTAACGCGCTCAGCGAAGGGAAGCGCCGGAGCGAGACTGTGGCGGACGGCTCTCTATACATCGCTATACTACTGCTTGCAATTGTGATCAACGTTGCGATCACGTCGCCTGCGTTGCTCATGCTTCAGCCTCTGCGATTGCGACAGGTCCTGAGTGCAGAAAAGGCCGCGAAGACGCCACGCCAGCGCTTCCGTGGTATGATTGCATA
Organism: Russula vinacea; assembly: GCA_022376525.1. Taxonomy (NCBI): domain Eukaryota; kingdom Fungi; phylum Basidiomycota; class Agaricomycetes; order Russulales; family Russulaceae; genus Russula; species Russula vinacea. The sequence continues at coordinate 1,789 of WTXL01000582.1, forward strand.
TTTCATTAATAATGATCGGTTCCTAATCTTCTCAATAGCTACATATCCAAGGACGTACAACCCGCTGTTCGCGATGGCTTGCTGTATACTGGCAGTCGCCTTTGCAAGCATGTTCGCACTGATCTTCCCGTTGATTGGTCCTCCAGTAGTCTTGTTGGTGTTCCTCACTCTAGTCGGTACGACATACACTCCTCCATTTTGCTCCATGTCTAATTGGAAGATTAAGCCCACCGCTTCCTCATTGGTTATGTGTACGGCCGCACCCGCTCGCAGACTGGAGGCTTGCTGCAGATATGGCTTCTGAAACGCTTCGCATCACTCCTGGCATTACAACCCATCCTTCTGGGCCTGATTCTCCTCAGTCGACGGCTGTGGGCGGAGGGTATCACCCTCGTCGGAGTAGGAGTCGCCACCATTTTCTTTGTGGAGTTGTATACGCGCCTGAAGGAGCGGCGGCCGGGCCAGGCGGCACTTAGCCCAGTCTCGCAACATGCCGTCGAGTCGTTCCGGAGGGCGGCGAAGCCAAACAACCCTGTTGTGCTGGAAGAAGAGAGCACGAGCATCGTGAGCTCGGGACGCGCGGCACGAACGCGGGGTTCGTTTGCTTCGGTGCTTGAGATGATGTCCACGACGCTCGCGGTTGTGCCTTCACAATATCAAGAGCATGGGCCAGTACCCCTTCGTACGTCGTCGTCATCTCCATCTGTTCTGTTCTGTTCTGATTCACAACATTTTTATCTGCGTCGTTTTTTTTTAGCGACTGAAACGCTGGACGACCTCACGGCTACCGAGCGTGCTGCGCGCACGCACCCCGATGCACCGCCCCGCTTGCCTCCGTTGCCATTTGCCGACCATGCGGAGGAAATGTCGCGGATCCTGTTCGCGCCCGAACTCATCGCGCCGCCGCCCATCGTCTGGTTGCCAAGTGACAACGCGGGTGTTGCCCGGGCAGAGGCGCGAGACTTGGAGCAGTTCCATGGTTTGAAGGCTGTGATTGAAGTGCGATCGAATGACGATGTGATCCTGCGGCGGCACCACGTCAATGGGACTTCATGACTACTTACGAAAATGAAATGACGCTTTTTTTTTCATACTACTAGACTGACTGACACGAGATACGATAGCTTACGTCCTGCTTTTTGATGCTTTTTTTTTTTCTCTTTTTGGTTTACGCTTTATAATGGCTTTGCTGTATTGCCTGGTCGCTATGTATATATCCACGGACGCTTTACGGTTCCTGTCATGGTGCATGCATCGTGGCGCATGAGGCGAGGCCTGAGGCTCACATGAGTCACTGATTTTTCAATGACATTTGCTGACTAATCCATGCGCATCATTTGCTCGGCTCGTTGGCCGTTGGCCACTTTGACGACAGCCACTTCACTCGCCACACACTACCCACCCACCACAAAACTTACCACAAAAAAAAAGAAACAATGGCACGCCGCGCCGCACCGCCCCATTCAGGACCCGCGTACTACACACCCGCGCATCTGGCGCGCGCCGGCGGCGGCCCCAACGGCGGCGCGCTCGTCGACCCGCACGAGAGCGCGTGGTCGCGCTTCTTGCGCACGCAGGTGTTCGCGCCGGACAAGCTCCCCGGGAACGTTAATATCGTCGCTGGCGTGGGCCTGTTCGTTGCTGGGATTGTTGTTGTGCGGCGTTGGGGGGAGCTGTTCGTGCCTGTGTGAAGGAAGGAAGGGAGGAAGGGAGTGCGCGGGTCGTGCATCGCATTGCATTATGCAATTGGTTGGCTGGCAGGTGATGCATGCATGTATGTATTGTTGGATTTTTGGGTTGGCTGGATTAGCTAACAGAACTGCTTAGCGGACCATGTTCCCCCCCCCCCCCCCCCAATTTTTTTTTTTTGTGTTGCATGTCGAGTCCTTGCTGTGCCCCTGCATTTTAGACGATCGATTTCCAACTGTCGGGTATTTGTTTTTTTTTTGTCTCGTGCTTTCAAATGACGCCGCTCGATCACCGCTCCGTTCCTCGTTGCCATTTTACATGTACCTTGCGTATACTCATGCGATAATCAGCCCCAATTGCAACATGCAGTCCACTGCCGAGATCCAGACTCGTGATCATCCTCTCCTTTAAGGCCACCTCGCTGCAATACTGCGGGAATAGGGTCGGAGTTGCGACGAAGAATGAGATAGCGCAAAGAAATCTGACTACAGTAGTTCCCAACCAGGAGCGTGACACCAGACTACCCTGCCCCGTTCTTGACGTCAACAACTAAGGAACTTCAGGACTCAAAGTGAGAAAGGAAAATACTGTCCATATATTCGGCAGCGCCTGATAAGTGGATGACCTTTACACTTTGCTTCTTTGGGCCGAGCGTTGTGGATTCTCATCGAGTTTGAGTTTTGAAGAGAGACAGGATTATGCCAGGTGCTGAAGAATGAAGCGTGTGGGTGTGGGGTGTGTCCTGCATAAAAGCGTCAAAGAGTCGAGGATAAGTGAAAATGGGAAACCATAATAGATGTGGATGCGGATGCTTTACTGTTGGTTCAAAACAGAGCTTTGGTGCACCAAAGGCAGCTTGCACCGAGAGCTGATCATCGTAGTATGCCATGGAAAGGGGGGCGCGAGAAATGAAAGGAGGCTATAGCCTGAGGTGAGCGACCGGAGCTCCGACCTTTCTGACTCGAAATGGGCCAATGGCTCACAGAATGTGCGAAACAAGCTACGACAACAGCATACATGCGCGGATATCCTTGCCAGTGATCATTATCAACACATTTTGGCGAAGGCTAAGCGGGCCTAGTCCGAAGGGCCCTCCAGGACGAGATACCAGCAAAATTAACCTTCGAGAAATGCCTCCATCACAGACCTTTTTTTGGGAGTTTACTGTTAGGCGCTGGTTATTGTGGGGCCCTCCGCGGGGACGCTGGGGAAGCTCGTTCGGCATCGGCGGTTGCGTCATGGCGTCTTGGTCCAAGGGGGACATGTCAGGTTACAGTAGAGCCTTTAGACTATATGCTGTGTGTTCCCACGGCGACGCTCTCAGCAACGCAGAACCAAATCTGTTCCCGGCGCCCGCGTTGCTTGATGTACAGTAGATTTATTGTGAAAGAAAAGAAAAAACGCAATAGAAATAATACAACCAACCAGCAGCCAAGCCCAAGCCGAAGACCCTTGTTGTAGTTGCTGTTACCAAGATTATAACTCACGAGGCACCACTTCGCACATGTTTACATTTCACAGCACAGGAACAATACAGTACAGTAACTTATGGAGATGGAGACCACGTTGCGCTCCGTCTAGGCGACTTTGTCTCACGATTCGGGAAATGCCTTTTTATTTTCACGGATGGTCGTGTGGCCAAGTTGCTGAGGCATTTTAATGTATCCACGAGACCACGCGCATATTTCGGCGTACTCGATTACAGTATTTCACCAGAGCAGCGAGGCTTGAAAAATGTGCTCCTTTTTTTTTTTCATATGACTCGGAAGTACTGTACGGCCAGGAAAGTGGAGTAGCTACGCGGTGACAGGTGATCCAACCTTGTGTTCTGATTGGCGTTCCCGAGCACCCCGACAGGCAAGGATGGTAGAAGACGAACCGAATCTTGTGTCAGCTTTAGGTTGATTTCCACGCAGACGCGGGTAACCCCATGGGGGAATCCATTTGAAACTGTGGAGTCGGTGAGCACGTTGTTGGCGGGCTTCCGCGAGGGCTTCTGCGACACGCTGTTCTCAAGTGGGCCTTTTATGCATCAAGCTTTACAGTAACCGAGAGCTCAAAAGATGTGCCCGACTCGCCTGATACGCACGTATGATTTGATCACAGAGTAATACGACGCTAGTCACTCTAACCATAGCTTCATGCCGATACGCTCCAATCTAGGCTCCAACTGCAGGGGTAAGAGACGTCGATCATCCGCCATCTCAAATACACCGACCCATGATACCCAAAGCGGGGGGCTCTGGCTTCGCGAAGGCGGAATTTTTTTTTTAACCAGCACGGCCTTGGAGCTGCGTGTACGTCCTAGGCATCAGGAGCCGAGAGAAGATCAAAACATGGTAACGCTCAACTGTGGAGCTGGTTAGGCGACTTATGCGGTTAGGCGACTTATGTCCTCAACCATTGTGTGCCCGTTGATTGCGGAGATCGAGATGATCGAGATCCGAAAAAAAACCGACTGGTTGTTCGTTTTGCACCTGAGTAGACATTGACACCGCGAAGGAGCTGCGCGCTGTGATTAAACACTGAGCAGTTGTCGGGCACAAAGCGGGGCGACAAGGTTTCGGCAGGAGCTCCATGAGCGTTGATAACGTTGATATTTTGGGGTTCCGTTGGATACTCTCGGAGGGGAACTTGGTTGCGCCCCGTTACACCCCTGATGTCTTCAATAATTCATGGTGCCATCGGCGGAAAGCAGTGCGGAACAGCACTATAACTGTATCACTGGATACGCCAGATCAGGATCAGATGTTTCAACGTTGACTCGGGGCTCGGTTGGTGGCTTGGGCTGTGTGTGCCATTGCATTGCAAGACGGCTTTTTGCAGACAACCTAAGAGCCTTTTTTACCTTCCCCGAGTACGGCAATATAGCGTGGTGGACGGTTGCGGCAGTACAAAGTGATTTGTGAGTGAGAGAGTGGATGACTCCGGTAGTCGGGTGGGATAATTGGATGACGTAAGCAACCCGCTGCTGAGTCCAAGCACTGTGAAGCTCGTGAAGGACTGTGAGATGATAGTCGTTGACTATCGATGTTGTGATGGGTGAAAATGAAAGGATGATTTGGGATTTAGAGGACGCACGGAAATTTTCTTTGTTCCAAAGGCGTGTCTAGCGAACGGGCGTAGTGCCACACAAGGCCCCACTCGCCTGAGAAATAAGAGACCCACCTCCGGACCTCAATATGCCGTACACCTTTCCCTCCATTTTTTGCCGTTCATCTCGCTTCCTATAAATCCTCTCGTGTGCACGGCTCTCCTCCCCCACTCTTCGGACCATTCGTCTGCCCCCATCTCAGCTGTACCCGTCCTTCGTGTCGTCCCTCTACTATCATGTTGGCACCCCCACAACAAGGCCCTGGGAAATCTCCTACCGACCCTCTCGTCCTCTACTCCCAGTCACTCCGTGAATACACACTACGCCTTTGGATGGAGTCCCGTAAACAAGCTGAGGAGAGGGTCCGCGCGCGCACCCACAAGAAGCACCATGGTGCTGCCAAAGCCTTGCCGACGTCGCTAACGATTAGTAGCGAAAATGATACGGGTGTGTCGAACGAAGGCTCAAAGTTACCGAGCTAAGGTTTCTCCGCATCATTGTTTATCACAATCACAAGTGAGTCTCTGCCGCTTCCCTCGTGGTTGATTTGATTCATGGTTGACCTGTTTAGTGGCCTTGAGCACCTCTCAAAACCCCTCAAACCGCCGATATATTCGCCGCCGCCACTAAACCGGCACACGTGCCACATTTATCCAATAATCACAGCCTGCCATGACTCGACGTATTCTTATGATTATCGGTGGGATATAATATATGCGCACATATTGTATGACTAGTAGCATAGCATACCCACATTTCTATCTCCCGCTTTCCGCTGTCGGATTAGAAATGTAGCAGGCCATCCTAGTAGGCCTTGATGATCCTCACCATGCAATTCACCCACTCTTTTCACACGTGTCTGCTCATACCATGTGGGTCTTCCGGAAAAATCCGGTCATACTATGAATCAGATTCTCTTTCAGCCTTCTCAGCTTCCTTTACTTGCCTGAATTTGACGTTAGCGTGATGTGCTACTTCTTCTATTTATATTGAGGCCGTGTTTTCTCCCTTTGCCCTTTCACGAGCACACTACGGTCTCCGAAATGGCTCGTGTGGTCCAGCTCCTGCTCTATGCTGGCCTCGCCTTGCGGTCTAGTGCTCTCACCTATGGGCCCTCCTCGTACGCTCCTCCAGGCGCGTTTCCGACCAGCCTATACAATTCCTATTACAACAACCCCACCGCCACTTCGGCTCAACCCCAGCCCGTCATCTCTGATCCGGTGCTCGTACGTATATGCGCGCTTTTTTAATGAACGACTCAGTGTCATGATCCATATCTATAGCACAAGGTATATCCTGCTGGGCTCACCAACCCGAACGACATACCCCAGGTGTGTCATGTCCCGCTCGGCATGTCTCGGCATGTCTCATCGTTCTTGCGTCGCGTAGAATGACACCCAGGACCCCCACGTTCTTCCCCCACGTGCCTCCGACGATTTTCTCTTGCAGACTGCAATAAGTCAGGTCAAATGGCTGTTCGCTAACCCTGCTACTCCGAACAACAACTGCACGCTCTGTACCGGTGCCCTTCAGGTCGGCAAGTTCCTCGCTCTCGCCGCGCCCGAGCAAGGTCCCGCTTTCGTCCTATTCCTATGTCAGCAGTTCCAGATCTCCAGCACTTGCAACGACACATACGGCTCTACAACGTTGGGCCCTGTGGTCACGCAGGTGTTGGCTTACGCGAACATTTCGGGGTATGACGGCCAGGTGTGTACTGTGTGCTGTGGTGCTGGACTGGTATTATGTATCCAAATCCGATGTTTGACTGATGCCATGTGTATTCTCTCCGCTTCAGCTGATATGCCAGAACTTCGTCCCGAAGTCGTGTTCGCTTCCACCTACTCCCCCGCTAAACCTCACCGGGTGGTTTGCCAAGCCAAAGCCTAATCCACTGCCGCCGCCAAAGAAACCGAGTGGGCAACGCGTCAAAGTGCTTCACTTGTCGGACTTCCACATCGACCCACGTGCGTCTCAACCTTTTCCTATTCCATTGTTTTGCCCCCTGGGTCACGGTACGGTCAACACTTGGCATCCGATTGAAGCTTCGTTTTCATCTATTATCCTAATTTTCTTCTTTTTCATCCCACCCGGTGCTTAGCTTACGCATGACACTCAACGTGTACCGTAGGTTACGCGACGGGCGCAGAGGCAAACTGCACTTCGGGCTTGTGTTGTCGCGCGAATAACTTTAATCCAACTAGCCCCAACAAGTCACTCGTCCCAGCGCCGCGATACGGTTGGTTTCAATGGTGCGTCAGTATCTTAATGAGTAGAACTGTTGACTGACCAGTGTTGATCTCCACCGTGGTATGGAACAGCGACACTCCGTTCTCTCTCGCTGCTTCTGTACTCGAGACCATTCCCGCTCTTACTGGTACAGAGAATACGGGTTTCGCGTGGACTGTATACACAGGTGACCTCGTCTCACATGACTCGGAGAATCAACTGTCTAGGTGAGCCCTGTTGCCTCGCGCACTGATGTGTGTTCTAATGGGGCTTAGGGATTACGTCATGTACGCGGAGGTAAGTTAGGCAGCATGAGTGATTACCTGATTCATAAATACTCATACCGAGATAGGCTGTGTTGTATGACCTATTCAAGCGCACTTTAGGTTCCGGACCAGTTTACACTGCTTTGGGGAATCACGACAGTTACAACCAGTTCGCCCTTTGTCGTTGAAGAATACGAGCAACTACTGATGCTTTTACAGAGCCCAGGATGCTCCTCATTCGCTAGGAGGTGCACTAGCCGATCAGTTCAGCTGGTCAGCATTGCCCCTCCTTTATTTTCTAAAGCAGAATTGAAGATATTTTTATTAGGAATTACGACCATGTCGCGGGTCTATGGAACATAGAACAGTGGATACCCCAAAGTGCGGTGGCGCAGGCACGCGCACACTATGCTGCATATAGTGTGCAGCGCACTGATGGGTTGCGGGTTATTACCCTGAATACCGACCTATGTAAGCGCCACTGCATTCCTACGTTAAAATAACCTGACACCGGGTATGTGATTCAGGGTACCGGTACGGGTTATCGTATTCAAGATGTTGTGATAATGCTCATCGTTCATAGCGCGAACTGGTTTAGTTATGTCAATCTCAGCCATCCTGACACTTCGGGTATGCGCGGTTTCTTGACGGATGAGCTGCAGGATGCTGAAGACAACGGGAGACAGAGGCATGTCTCTCGCGGTCCCCTTGTTGTACGTTGCTGACCATTTCCATCAGTTTGGATTATGGGTCACGTTCTCAGTGGCTGGGATGGGTCAATGCACTGGAGGCGCCAAGTAATCTTTGTGTGTCATGCATTTAACCATTGCTTTGACGAGGTTATATCTTGCATATAGTTTACCAGATGTAAGCGGATTTCAGCCTTTTATTTCGTCATCGTGCTTATCTCTGATATCAGTGTTGACCGGTTCTCTCCACATGTTATCGCAAGTGAGTCTTCGGCGACTTCAGATATCATTAAGCCTTACGTAGTTTCACAGATATCTTCTTCGGACATACCCATGAAGACCAGTTTTCGGTCCGCCGTTGGTTTTGAGTAAATTTACTATTTGCTAATCCGTACAAATGCAGATTTTCTACGCTAATAACGCAACGAACATTAGCGCTCAGACGGCACTCACGGTGTCCTGGATAGCACCATCAATCACACCACTAACAAATTTGAATTCAGGCTTCCGCGTGTATGAAGTCGACTCTGCAGTACGTGTTGTCATATTCCGGACTCGCTCGCTTGGCTCACATCCATTCCAGACATTTGACATCCTCGATGCACACACGTGCCGTCATACTAAATCAAGCGTGGAGTGCACAGGATGACCACGCGGTATAGGTGGTGGAGTGATGTGAACTCTTACCCCACCTTGGATGGGCAAACCAATTTTGGACTACGTATAGCTACGAGTACAGCACGCGTGAGGCGTACGGCACGAATATCCCGTGGGAGCGAATGACCGCGCTAAATGCGACGTGGTGGCATCACGTGACTGAGCGTGCGTCTCACTTATCCCGTCATACTTCTCTTCTGATTCCCTTTTCCATCTCAGAAATGGAGACGAACCCGAGTCTCGTTTCGGTGCGAGAGTCTCCGTATATT
>WTXL01000583.1:0-10667 GCA_022376525.1 Russula vinacea
ACGTCAATTTGAGGTAGATAAGAAAGGGTCATGGGCGCTTACAAATTTTCCTCCAGTTTGTATTCAAGAATATCACGCCGTAACGAACAACTAACTGAAAATATGAAGATGACTATCAGTTGTACCAAAAATACCTGTCAGCAAACGAGTGACACCATGTGATGTAAAACGTTAAGCGAGGGCAAAGATAAGGTGAGTCACTGCATACAGAGCTGGCAACGCCATTGGCAGTAGAGTCAACTACTACCGCTCCCGAAGGTTCCCTCAGCTCCCAAGTCTCATGCATCGGCGCCACGCATTCAACGTTCAATATTCAGCGCTCAGTTTTCAAGAGTTGCTTCGGTAACAGGAGTCTGCAATAAACCGGTAGGGTCCGGCGTCGACAAAAAGACGCGGTCTTAGCGTATCTACATACTGTATACGACGAAGTTATAGGGTGACGGAGCAGGGAGCTAGGATGAGGCGAATTGGTGACGAACCCCGTGTTCTGCGACGCCGTGAACACACCCAACCTGGTGGCCATCACCGGTCACTGGTTCTTCGTTATTAATACACATTACATGCATGAGCACAATTAAGTATGTCAGCCTCTGTGTGATACGCGCCTTGGAATATAAAATCGGATTTTTTAAAAAAGCCACTGGCCACGGCCTGTTGTCCTAGACGGCTGGGACGAACGCTACTGAGCTCGCGAACTATCTCAACATCATCTGTGGTGGGTGGAGATAGCCGAGGCCAGGCATGCTACCGCTATCAGAGGGCAGATCGGTGTCAGGGACGGGATACCAAAACAGCGTGAGTGGCGTACGATAGGGGAGAGAACGCGACCGAATGAAGCTAGTAAGGGCGTGAACGTGTGAACGACAATCTGGTTTGTCATTGATCCGAAAGCATATTTGAAAGACGTTGAACCCGCTAGATTGGTTGTTTGTGGGAGTTTATAAATATACAATCGGGCAGCCATCGTGAAGAATAATTATACGTGCTCCGGGACAATATTTATAGCACGCGGAGTATATTATATCTTCGATGGCAAATCGATCTAAATGCACTAACCGACATTACTTGACAAATTGTATCCGCTCCGATGGCACCAATCTCTAACCCAACTAGCATCATGACCTTGGATAACTAGTGAATCAAGGATGCTTAACATCGCATCTTTCATCCACCGACTTTCCAGAAAGCGATTGCCCTCAACCGGAACGGGCATTGGACAGGTGTCAGAAAGTAGCTGCTTGAAAGGGGACAGCAACGTCTCTGCAACTGCTCGCGCTGGGTCAGAGCTGGAAATGTTTGTCTCGCGAAGGCAGGCAGACAAAAGAAGTGCGCAGCTGATGGGATCAGAAGAGAGAGCGGGGAGGTTGTATAGCGGGAAAAGAGCGGCTAGAAGGACAACGTTGGAGAGTTGGTGACCTTCATTTAGGGTATATAGAAGTTGGCGAGCGGCAGGGAGCGTGAGGTCTATGCGATAAGCTGGACGATTGTTGAACACGGTCAAGGCGAGCTCAGGACAACGAAGCTCAACGCAGCGACCTGTGGTGAGGAGATTAGAGAGCGGGCCAATGATGCCCGGCCTTTGAACGTGTTTCATGCTTGAACTACGCACGAACGAATGCCTCACCGTGCTCTCCACGGAACTGTCTACCACTCTCGATGAACTGCGAGAATTTTCTTGATGCATGTTCGAGCTGTTCAGGACATGTTGCGAGATCGAAGAGATAGAGCCAGGCACTAGTGCGGACTTGGGATGACGGTCTTTTGGATTGGACTTGACTGATATGTGTCGAAAGTGCCTCTAGCGTCCGCTCGAACCTCTGAGTACGATGCTTTTTGTGGGGTTTTTCGAGAATTAGTGAACGTGAGGGTCGTGTGTATGCCCTGGACAGCGGGGACAACACTTCCGCTTTCGCAGAAAAAAATGGACCATTGTTACGCATAGGCACGGGTATTGTGCTGACAGTATAGGCTGGAGCAACTGACGATCAATGATTGTTCGCACAAGAGCACAGGGTGGAGTCACCAATGGATCGAACATGCGAATTGCTGAAGAAGAAGTAGCTTCGAAGACGGGAAGTCACGCATAAGACTTGCATAGCTTGGATATCAACGCCACGGAACGGCGTCGATGTCATCAGCCTCGTCAACATCATGGGTATTCAGTGAGTGAGACGACCAACGTCACATATGTGACAGGCCGTCTTAAAACTCCGCTCGCTTGGTGTTGCTACCGGGGGTAACTTACAGTTCAGTAGACGACTTGCCAGTTTTGCAAAGGTCATTTATTTTAAACCTCCGCTCGCTTGACTTGCCCGTGTCGCGACAGATAAGATAAGTAAACGGTTTGCCTTTTTTGGGGACCTTGGACACGACTTTGACCAACACCAAACCAGCATTCTTCTGCCACACCGCAGTATTTTTATCAAAACGTCACCTAGAACACACAACCAAACTGTAATGGATGTACTTGATCGTGTATCAGTATTAAGCTATATCAAGTTTTCTTGAGTAAGAGTTGGACGAGATACACGGTTGAATCGAATGGTGGTTGTTGTGGGTAAGGGTTCCCTAGTTCCCACTAAGCCTGCATGTGACGGAACGTTGCAGCACGTTTGTGATAATCTCGAGAGATACCATGACCTTACTGTATCCTAACTCATTCTTGCCTAGTCCGCTGCCATGTCTGGCCATCCGTAATTCTGGCCGCGATTGAGGGAGGGGATTTGAGGGGATCTCAAATCTGTCATAAAATGTAGCACGTGGGAGATAGGACTGCTTGGCATCCGCCTAATCAATCATCTTGAGGTGTGATGGGGGGAAATTTGTCTAGACTGGTGCTAGGCTGCTGTTCGGGCGGTGTCGTGTGACACCGCTCCAGGTGTGGCGTATGGCCCGTGGGAACGAGGGAAATGCTTGAGGCACTGCTTTTGTATTTTCTCACGGCTATAATGTAAGTTGATGCGGGAGGAGACTGCGAAATTTTCAGAAACCTGATAACTCAGGACCCCGCCATAGGGCAGCTATCAAGACAATTGATACGGTACTGGACGTTTGTGCTCGCTTGCTGCATGTACCACTATCGTCCAAGTACTATCGGCCGAGGACTTGTTCCTGACTGTGGTGCCTATGACGGAAGTGAATATCATATGCCGATTCTTATGCCGAGCGCGGAAGTGCATGGGAAGCGCGAGAGATAGGCGAATTGGTGTCTCAACTTGTGATTGGTAGATACGGAACGCCAAGATTTGCATATGAACCCGACATCATAAACTGACCGTCTATCACTCGTTGAGAATTTCACCCCCCACCCTCCCTTCTCAAAGCCATGGTCAACATCACCTTCGATGGCTGTGAGTTATGGTTCATCTTTTTCGCCCCATTGACCAGAATTTGACCCCTTCACTGCAGCTGGCGTCATCAACTGGTACAATCCAGACACAAAGACCATCCAGGTTTACAACAACGGTAACATTGCATGGATTATTGCTGCAACAGCCCTAGTCTGGATAATGATTCCCGGCGTTGGCTTTTTCTACTCTGGTCTCCTGAGGCGTAAAAATGCATTGTCAATGATCTGGCTTAGCATGGTGACCTTGGCCGTAGTCTCCTTCCAGGTTAGCTGTCATCTGTTTCCTCTTCTTGTGCGATAGTCTCACGACTCTTACAGTGGTTCTTTTGGGGGTGTGTGTGCTAACGGCGCAATTTATTCCAGCCTGGCTCAACGTGCTGTTTTCAGGTTTTCGCTCGCATTTAGTGAGACTGCCAACGTGTTCATTGGGGACCTTAGTCAGTTTCCATTTTACTTCCTCGTTCGTCTGCGGAAGTTGACGACCATCTGCAGAACACTTCGGCCTCAAAAACGTCACTCTGCAACCTTCGGTTGGGAGCCCGCAGATACCCGCCTTAATGTTCTGCGTATATCAACTCATGTTCGCAGCCATTACACCCATGCTCGCCGTTGGTGCCCTTGCGGAACACGGGCGTCTTGGACCTTCCATGGTTTTCGTTTTTATATGGTCCACGATTGTTTACGACCCTATCGCGTGCTGGACCTGGAATCCTGCAGGCTGGTCAAACAAGCACGGGGGTCTTGACTTCGCAGGTGGAACCCCTGTACACATCTCATCCGGCACGGCCGCTCTTGCTATCAGCATTTACCTCGGGAAGCGTCGTGGCTACGGCACTCCTCGTCTCGCCTACAAACCACACAATTCCTCTTACGTCGTTCTCGGCACTGTTTTCCTCTGGTTCGGCTGGTTCGGCTTCAATGGAGGGTCGGCGTTGGGCGCCAACTTGCGTGCCATCCAGGCTTGCATCGTTACCAACTTGGCTGCGAGTGTTGGCGGCTTGACATGGATGTTGTGGGATTACCGTCTCGAGCGCAAGTGGTCCGTTGTTGGTTTTTGCTCCGGGGCTGTCACTGGCCTCGTAGCAATCACACCGGCGTCTGGTTATGTCGGCTCTCGTAGGTATCTCAAGTCTGATTCATGATCCCTCACTAACTCAAGGTGTTTCTAGCCGCCGCCGTTTGCTTCGGTGTCGTAGGTGGGACCATCTGCAATTTTGCGACACAAATCAAGTTCTACCTTCGCTACGATGATGCTCTGGATATTTTCGCCGTTCACACCATTGGCGGGCTCGTCGGAAACGTATGTTCGACCTTGATTGACTTGTCGCCATGCTGAAGCGTCTCCCCTGCCCAGGTGCTTACGGGCATTTTCGCGCAGTCGTCTGTTGCAGGATTTGACGGCTTGACTACCATCCCGGGCGGTTGGCTTGATGGACACTGGGTCCAGCTGGGTTGGCAGCTTGCCGACTCGTGCGCCGGCTTCAGCTATTCGTTGGTCGTGACAACCATTATTCTTTGGGTCATGCACTTCATTCCCGGGCTCAGGCTTCGCTGTGACGAAGAGGCGGAGATCGTCGGCATTGATGACTACGAGATGGGTGAATTCGCATATGATTATGTTGGCCTCGAGCAAGACCTCGGTGTCAAGGACGTTGAAGGGGGGTTGGAGCGAGAAAGGGTTAATGCGACTAGCGGTGGTCGGGAGCCCCGTCATGATGGCGACAGCAATGGAGATGCAAGTGTCGCAGAGAAACGGCCACATGACGTGCTGTACCGTCTTATTAGATTTTTATCTACTTCTCATTCCTTCTTTTACTGGCCAGTGTTGCCTTTTATATAGCGGATTGCTTCCGCGGTTTTATTCGCCTTGATAAGCGCGTCCTGCAATTCACCACCAACAAGACTACTGTTACATCATGTAGTGCTGCCGCGGTGCTTGAAGCGTGCTCGTGAGCTGATCTGAGCCCAAGCGGTGAGCGCTGTGAGCCACAAGCCCTTGCGATATATAGTTAAGGCTAGAGTTGCTCGAGTTGGCTCAACTTCAAAGCTGGAGAGCATCAGTCATCAGGAAAACTCGAAGTTGCTTTATTGTTACTTTTTGTGCTTTTTATGCTTGATTTAACTTAAATTGGAAAAATATTGGAAAATTTGCTTATTTCTGCTTGCTTCATATCCCACTTTAAGTAATATTAAGCAAATAAGTTGAAATAAGTGATAGTAAGTAACATAAAGTGAATAAGGAAAAAAAAGTACAGAACAACTATTTTGTACAGATAGTACTTAGCCTGCTTATTTATTTTATTCTATGCTTTATTATGCTTTGTTATCTTGTTTATTGGGTATTGAGTCATGACACCTGTTGCTTCGGGCACGTGATTCCTATCGTGTTTATAAGTGCTGATGCGTGTTACATCCCCTCAGTTGGTTATCATATCCACTGAGGGTGAGTACTATTCCGTCTATCTGTGTATGCATATACTTATATTACCTAGCTTACCTGGTTAGGTACGGGTTAATATCAGTTGGTTATCATATCCACTGAGGCTTACCTGGTTAGGTTTCTAAAGGTTATGGGCCCTGCTGCCTGGTTGTAGTCTGTTACAACCCCCTAACCAAGCCCGCTGGTCTTATTTTAGTCTTTGTAAGTCTCAGAGAACACCTCCCCAATGCATCGTACCAATTCACACCGCATACATCCACTTAATAAGACGAAGATGGCCCCTGCCACTCGATCCATGACCTCTGACCCCACTGGTGCCATGGGCAGTGTGTCACAAACTGCTGGTGGTACTGCTAGTATGCCAGATACCACAGCACCCAGCATGGGGGGCCTACACCTCCAAGCAACTCCACCATGCAATCCACCCCAATGACCCAAGAGGATATCCTCCTCACTGAGCGTTTCCTCACTGATCCTTCATGGCCATCCGACCTTATCCTAGACCTTGGGAAATCAAACTGGACCCAATGGAGCCACCGCCTTGAATTGGCTGCCAGCGGACAAGGCTTTGCCCACTACCTTGATGGTATGCTTGCATGCCCCAATGTCAACACCAATCCCAAAGGCTATTGGATCTGGGACAACAACAATCGATCCCTCTGGGCCTTTATGCTCTGGCACATCTCACCTGAGGATTATGAAGTGGTCATGCCTTTCCAAGCCCTCGGTGCACATGCAGTCTACAAGGCCCTTTGGGAAAGACATGAAAAACGTGGACTATATGCCCAAGTACTCTTGGTGAAAAAGACCCTTGAGATTTGCTTCGACGTCACCAAATCATTGGACGACACTGTTTCAGAGATCAAAAGCCTCCATCAACGCATCACAGATATGGGCGAGATCAATACTGACAAGCTCCTTATGGTCTTCCTCATGAATGCGCTTGGTGGCCAGCTCCCACACCTGCAATCTGCAATTCAAAGCATGTCTTCCAATCCCGGCTTCTGCTCTGCCCATGTCACACAACGAATCCATGAGGAGAACAAACTGTTCAGACACCGTGAGGAACAAGGCCTTTAACCTGGTATCCCCGGCGTCACTGCCCTTGCCTCGGTTGGTAAGCCCAGGTCCTGCCATGTTTGCTCAAATTGCAAGGCCATGGGCCACCTTGTCGAAACTTGTATCAAACCCGGTGGCAAGATGGCTGCCATTCTCTTGAAGAGGCCCAGGCTGCCCAACGCACCACCTCTGTGAAAGCATGCAATACCAAAGACAATACTGCCAGTGCCCATGTCGCAGCAGCCACCACAGACAGCACCACAATGAGCTCCATCGCATCTGTCCCCTCTACTGCAGCTCCAACCCCACTGGCATCTCCATCTCCTGCACCCACCACCAATCCCGCCTCAATTCAATTAATGGGGTTACCTATTATTCTGGACAAATTACCACACAGGCTGCCATGGATATGACCACGGAGGACACTCACACGAGTTGGGCTGGCACTGTTGTCCACCCTGACAATTGGGGATTCCACGCATACCTTGTGGTCAACGATGCCCCCCGTGTAGGCGTTGACTGGGCTCCTTCTCATGCCCTGTCACTATATCACAAGATGACATCTGCCCTGCCATGTACTCCATCTCACACCCCCCGTGAATGTCGACACCTCGTTATTTGCATTCAATACCGCTGCCACATGTCACATGTCACTGGTTCAATGGATTTCAAAACACTTTGGCCTATCTCCAAGTACCCTGTCAAGGGACTTGGGGGTGCGACTGTGTATGCCGTTGGCATTGGAGAAATAAACCTTCGTATTGTGAAAGGCTGCAGCATCACTCTCCATGATGTTCTTTCATCCCTGCCTCAACCATCCACTTGATCTCTGTCCTCACGCTGAACCGGAGCGCCAATCTGACCACCCACTTTGACTTTACAGTAACTCCTGTTGGTCACAAACAACAGCGTGCATGTCACTGGCGTAGATCCGATAACAATTAGACAGTCGTTATACCGAGCTCGTTATGGCCGCTCTCTAGCCAAAACAAAGTTGAGCGTAAGAGAGAGAACTTCGAAGAGGTATTACTCTGTAGATAGACAGAGACTCAACTGCCATCTTAGGGATGGTAGTTCGAGTCTTATATACTGTACAGGGCATCCGGGAATGTTCTACACTATGATGCTACGTGGAAGACTCTGAAAACATATGGAACTGCTATGGAAGGCGTCGGAGTACTATGGAATATCGTCCAGAACTCGATGAAAAGGAGAAGAAACATGTAGAAGCTACTGGTTATTGTACAGGCTAGGCTCGGTTGACCCCTACTCTTACCATTCATCACACGACCCTGTGACCTCTGGGCCAAAGATGAGCGATGTCAGTGCAACTGTTGTGCATGGCACAGTGTCCAACACATGCAACTCATTCCTTCCATCCCAGCCTCCATGTCACGCACTCCAAACCATCCACAGGAGCTGCATTCTATTCCTCTACCATTCCCAATGTCGAAACCTGGCACCGCCGTCTTGGACACTGCAATGTCCGCACTGTCATCAACATGGCCCAGAATCGCACCATCAAAGGTATGCCGATTGATCTATCCTCCAAACCCCCGAAATGTGATTTTTGCATTCTCGGTAAGCAGACATGGGCTTCGGTCCCGAGTATGCGGGAGGGATCAAAGGCTACTAGACGGTTAGAGAGGTTTTGTACCTTGTGGTCCTATGCATATCACGTCACACTCAGGCCAATTATCGATGAACCTATTGATGACTCCAGTTTCGTTGGTTGTTACCTCTAAATCAAAAGATGAGGCTTCCCAGTTTACAAACTGCATCGTGCAGTTGAGAATCAGTGTGGTGAGAAGCTCAAAATCTTAGTAACGACAACGGAGAACTTGTCTCCAACTCGATGTCTAATTTGCTCAGAGCGTGGCATTGAGCACTAACTCACAGCTCCTTACACCTCTGCCCAAAACGGAAGAGTGGAGAGACTACACAGGACCTTATTCAACAAGGCCCACTCTATGCGCCTCATGTGCAACGCCCCGCCAATCTTTGGAGAGTCTGTGCCACTGCCGCTTACCTCACCAACCTCACTGCCTCTACCTCAATGACAGGAGAACACCCTATGAACTATGTTCCAGCATGTCCCTCGCTTTCCACCTCCGGAATTGGTTTCATGCATTGCCCTCATCCCCACAACAACCCAAAAATCCTCCAGCATACGGTTCCCTGTGCCTCATAGGATATGCCCCATGTGCCAAAGCCTATCGACTCTGGGACTGCTCGACTGGAAATCTTCAACTCATTCCATGTCGCCTTCATCGAACACCTCGAAGAGTACCCTCCAAACTATTACCCGAAAATCATCAATCACAAGAAGATTCCTCTGAATGGTACGACAATGAACCCGATGATACTACACACCATGAAGATCCTCCCCTTCCCCACTCCCCTTCCACCCCCCCACCCCAACTCCCATCATCTTTCCCCCTGACACTCCAATTGCCTCAAAGAACACTCCACATCTCAACACGACAACATGAATGCTTTCCTCTCTGAATTTTCCCCTTACTGCGAATCCCATGACCTCATTCTCTCGACCTCTCATCTGACTTGGCCACCTCCATTGATGAAGCCCTATCAGCCATTACCACCGGATCCCTAGAACCTGACACTGATGTGAATGATGACCCAACATGGGCTGATGCCATGCGCTCGAAAGAGAGTACTAGATTGCCGTGCCAGATGAGCTCAAAAGCCTTGAAGATCTTAAGTTATTTATTCTTGTCCCCCATTCTGATTACCGTAGCCAACACCATCTGACTGGTTGGTTGATAAGTGCAAACACGACAACACTGGAAGAATCACCCATTACAAAGTCTGCTACATCGCAAGAGGCTACACACAGCAAATATGGCATTGACTATGACAAAACCACTGCACCTACTGCCCGACTCGATCATTCACCATTCTCCACATTGCCACCTCCCTTAACTGGGATCTCCAACAAATCGACATCAAGATGGCTTTCCTCCATGGTGTCCTACCCAGGAGGAGACAATGTCATGGAGCAACCACACGGTTTCAAGGCTGATGGAAAAGAAATCTGGGTCATGAAGCTCATGAAAAGTATCTATGGGATGAAACAGGCAAGCCAGATCTGGAACCAGACATTCCATCAAGCCGTTCTCAGCTGGGGATTTGAGCGATTACCATTCGAATGTGTGTATACAAACGTCGATCCCCTACTGGGACCATTATTTCCGCTGTACACGTTGACAACATTGTCACTGCTGCCTCGTCTGCGAGGAGAACGCTCAATTCAAAGCCGAACTACGCTCTAAATGGGAAATTTCTGATCTGGGTGCTGCCAAGTTTGCCCTCGCATTGCCATCTCACGTGACCTGAAAGCTTGCACATCACACTATCACAAACCACCCTCATCGATTGCGTCGTTGACGAATTTGGTCAGCGTGACGCACACTCTGTGAGCACCCCTATGGTTGGTGGCCTCCAATTACGATGCCCTGCAAATCCTCTGATGCCCGAACACACTGCCTGGGCTCGACAAACTCCATACTGGCCCCTTGTTGGCAGCCTAATGTACCTCGCTGTGGGAACTTGTCCAGACATATCTTACACCATTGGCTGTCTCTCGTCCTTCCTCGACTGCTACACACCTGAGCACTGGGAAGCTGGAATACGTGTGATTCACTACCTCAAAGGCACCCACACTCTCGGTCTCTCTCTAGGTGGCCACAATCCAATCAACCTCATTGGGTACTCAGACTCGACTACGCCAACTGCCCCGACACCAGCCGTTCCATTGGTGGGTATTGTTCACCATTGGATCTGCATGGTCTCATGGGG
>WTXL01000584.1:0-10503 GCA_022376525.1 Russula vinacea
TGGATGCCAGAGGTGTATATGTGGTCAAAAACAGTGCGAAAAGAAAGATCAATTTATGAGGAAGGGACACAAATATGCTGATTGAAGCGTATGTGAACGCATTTTTTATCTGATGATAAGATAACTGATATTGATCTAGCTATCATCATGTATTGAAATCTCATTTCTTAGATGGGAAGCGCAATCGGCGCATCGATCACGTTATCAACGTGCTCGTAGAAAATATGGTGCCTTACTACCAAAACTGGCACGCACGACAAATTGTCGGGCTAGAGGGCCCGGACCTTGCGGGGCAACGGCATCGGCAACTGATGACAGGCGCCAGGGGCACGACCCACGACTCAATACAACAATTCGATTGCACGCAGTTTCATGTCGCTTCTGAGTCTCAACCAGGGGCGTATTATGAAATTAATCTCGATTGTTCAACTTGCAATTGTCCCGACTTCCCAAGGAGCCGGTTCTGCAAGCATCTAGCCGCTATCAATGTGCACTTCCCCCACTTGTGCAAACAGGAGAGCAGTCCCCCCAGTGACCCAGAATTCAGGGATTATTAGACCCACCCGAACGCGTTCCGACCCCCGAAGTACAGCGGACTTCAAGCCCACAAGAGAGCTTACAAAAGCTCATGCAAGATATCAAGTCATTATCTCATCAACTTGATGATAAGATTTCGGACCTGACCAATGAATCGGCTCCAGCTGTCATGGAGGCCATCCGCTCGGTTAAGTATTCCTTAATGGCAGCGATCGCGTCAACTCAGGGTTCGCATGCCTTACCAGATAAGGAAGACGTCCCGCCCAATCAAAATTCATGGACGGAGACGGCTGAACGAATGGGGACGAAACGTGCCCCCAAGCGCCGTCGTCTCCCCGATGAACACGGACTAACCGTGCTGAGCATCGGCGTTCCAAAAGGAAAGCGCAAGTGCCTCTATACAGATCCGTACGCTGGGGGCGGGCGATCGGGTACCCACGCTAAACCGGATGCTTTGTCCGCTGCAGCGAATGCCCGTGCCCGCACGCGCTCCCCGGTGCCCGCCCCAACGCGCCCCCCAATTCACTCCCCTTCCCCACCGCATTCCCCCCTCCCCCGCTGTGTTCCCCCCTGCTCCTGCTGCGTGCACCCCGGGCTCATCCACGCCCTTCCCCGGGAATTTCGGGTTTATTCCGGGCCCCTCCGCATCGCGCACGCTCCCTCCGGCCCCAGGGATCTCACATAGGCCCGGAAATGTGCCCCCCCTTGGAGCATGGGACCCCGCTTTAGCGCACGCGGCTCCATTTGCCTCTGCGTCGTACCTTTCCCACCCCCTGTAGAATTACATAGAATATTAAATTTTATATATTTACTTCGACATGCTCATAATTATACATAACAAACTTATAAATAAATGTTATTTTGGAACGTTTGGCAAACATTCCATTTTCGGTAATGGTGACGTTAGTAATCGTAAGCCCAATCTACGCAACTGTACATTGGATCTGTGACCGCCAGCACAACGCAACAACAGTGAATTATCATTCTACTCTTCAGACATGGCAGATGAGGATGTCATCTCAATATCTTCTGGGGAGGTGCGCCAACAACACTACCAATCAACTCGGCCTCGCACTACCCCGACCAAACAACTAGATAGGAACCTTTACACAAAAGACATCCCCACAATGGTTGTTCGTGATCACCCCCTCAGTCCAGCCATCAGGCATATCCCATTGAAAATGGGGTCTATCACTGCAACCGATTAGAAAGTATGCCACTTTGACTTTGGTCACGTCAGCTTTGGTCTTGATAAGTCGGCGTACACGAGTCATGATTCTGCGGATGTTGGGGTACCCTTCGGTGATCCTCCATGTACCTCGGATCGTATTTGAAAACGGTATTATAGCAGTGTCTTGGATGATGTCGATAGTGCATGAATCAACAGGGTTGTTGGGCGACTTGGGAGGTAGAGGATGTTCCTTCGAGTGTCACATGATGTTGACACAGCGGAGCTGCCAAAGTCAATTTCTGTGATACGCCTAGACTGAATAGTGAACTAAGAAGTGACTCGGGGTGAGAAGATCGTTGAAGGCGGATCCGTGGTGAAGACAGGGAGTTAGCTTGAGATCCATCTTAGTGGACATGCAGATAGGCTGGGCGGCTGCACTCCGTCTGACCCCGGCCACGAGCGAGCATGTTATGATGATCACCTCGAAGAGTGATCCCGCAAAAGAGAGGCGATTTGTGTTTGCAATACCTTTATGCGGACCGAAGGTGTTGGTCCTCGATCTCCCGCATCGTTACGAACGCCTTCTTCGCGATATGACGGTTTTGAAACCAACCGTCCACCTGTCAGAGAGTAAACCAGGGTTTCGCGGGCGGGGGTAGACTCGAGTATGCGATGGGATATCCCTGATTCGAGACTGTGATCGCTACTGAACGCTCTGATAAACCCGTTCAATTTTCAAACTCGAGTTGCTCAAGCATCGTCGTGAACCTCCTCGCCTCTTGAAGGTCGAAGACGCCCAGGCACATGTCGCGGGAGGTAGCCGAACTCTATGACCGCATTTTGCGCCAAGATCCTCATGCATCGTCCACCGACCACATCGAAGGCTGTGGGTACGTGGCCGCTTCCCCGATGCCGTATTCTATCTCGAGGTTTTCCTCCTCCACAATCTCGCCTCCTCCTCGCCTGCATCTCCGTCCGGATAACGAGTAGTGCAGTGTTGACATTGTCATCGATGGAAATGAGGGTGGGTCCAGGAGCGACTGTTCACTTTCTCCCGGAACTCGACGTACAAGGGCGAAAACGTAACTGCAAAGGTGAAGGATAGATGATCAGCGACAAACCCTATCGATGCGGAGAAGGAGAACAAGCTAAGCGTACCATGCCATCAACTCCTCGAATTCCACTTAGCATCCCCCACATTTTGGCATTGAACTGCTTGAGCCTGACCTCCATCGGCTGGTTGGGGAGATGTCGCAAGGATTGCCAGATTGGAGCACTCATTGAGAAGGGCACTTCGGTCATGCCGTCCCCATCCACCAACGCCCATGCACGTTGTCCTCGCTTGTCCCGGACTAGCGTAGGAAGACATTCGATATCGTGCTTTTTCCTGTACACTTTGCCCTGGTAGAAAAGGATGATACGTTCTTTTCACCTAAAATTACGACCTGGCGAGCTGAGACTAGTCGCGCTAGCAGGAACTTCAGAAAGGTGCTTTTCCCTAATGGATGAGCTGGTGAGTGGACGCACAGGGTGGAGATCTGGTGATTGAGACTTACCGGTGCCGGGCTGTCCACAGAGCACTATTCCTCTGTTCGCACCTCGCTCACGGAGACGCAATATCCGTTGAAATATGTCTTCGTAAGACTTAATCACAAGAATCTGGCCCTTCGTTGTGTCATCAGGGCGAAAAGGGATGTCCGCCCCAAGCTCTAACGTGTAAGGGAACTCTTTGCAGAATTTGGAGGAGGAGGACTCAGAGCGCCAATGCTGGTAGAATTGATCATACTTCGGTCATCTTCCACTCCGTCTTGGCATCCCATCCCAATTTTGGCCTGGAAGAGGATTAGGGTTGAGACATGGTAGACGGACGCATGTGCTCGCCTTCTCCCCACTGGCTTAGTAAGCGGGCTTCATCGAAATCGGGTTGGGTGTAAGAAGATGTTTCATGGGAGAGGTTTCAGTTGTTTCCATCGAAGAGGTTTCAAATATTTCCATGGGAGAGGTTTCAGAGGTTTGCATGGCAGTATGATCGAGGGATGACGGCGTCTGTGTGATGTGCTCATCGATAGCCTTGTTTATGTTTTGACGATGTTGGTTTCGGCATCCGGCATGATGCACGATGATACGTCACCGCACAAGTCACCGCATCGCCGCTATGTTGTTAGGGTCTTTTCGCACACGGGCTAGAAGAGCAGAAAGGTAGAAAAAGAAATGGGTTCTAGGAGAAAATAACAAAACCACAGCCGTTGCACATACTATACAGTACTAGGAATTCAACACAAAAGACGCGCACAGTCCAGCAAAACACTTTTAAAGTAAAACATCGAATCCTGCAGGTTAGAATGGAGGCCCTTGCCCCACATACGCTGCGCCGCCTCAAAAACGCGCTGCTCCGCCGCCTCGCGCGCCCTCCGCATCGCCGTGCTCGCCGCCCCGCCACCCGCACTCGAAGCCGTGTCGCTGCCCCGCCCTGATTAAGGAACCCATGTATCCAAAAGCGCGCCTGCTCGCACACGATGTCCGCCGTCAGCGCCGACTCGTCGTATATGACCACGTAGTGCGTCGGCTTGACCGTGCCCTGCAGACCCGCGTGCGCCTGCAGGTAGAAGTCGAAGTCGAGCATGGACGTCACGCCCTTGTCGACGACCGTCCCTGGGCGCGTGTTCCCGTTCCGGTCGGCGAATTCGGACTCGGTCGGGTAGAAGCGTGCGTTGTGCCGCTTGCCGCAGATGACGATGCTTAGCGTGGGGTGATACTGCGGGTTCTTGGCGTCGATGCGTTTGAACGCTTCGAGGATCTGGGGTAGTTCCTCCTTGATTACTTTGTCGTATTGGGTCGGTTAAGTCTGGCCCGAGTATGAAATAAACGACTGATAAAAACCACATAGCTCTAAGAAGGGTGAGAACTTAGAATTACATAACATGATGAGTAGTAAGCACTAATTAGTTTCTTTCTCTATGTGTGATGTTTGAGATTGTACGACAGCATTGGTATGTGTGAGCAAGTGCAACACAGAAAAGGGTTGATAAGTGGGTTTAAAACTAATGAGAAATAGAAAAGAGAGTCAAACGACGAGTGATTCAGCATTACAGTGAGATAGGACAGCAGATCCGATGATAAAGTTAGGGGCAACAGCGAAGAAATAACCTAGTAAAAGGCATAGAGCAATTGGAAGGTCAAAAGAATGCGCCAGGGAAAAATGAGAATCAAGGAACCATATAAGGATACGTTGCTGCAAAGTCTAAGACCTCACACAGAACCACTTACTATGCTCAACGATAACGTAGATGTATTGCGCACCAAATCCAGTGGAGGTGGTGTGAGGGGAAGCATGTCCTCATCGTCTCGCGCGAGGCTCTGCCCCCTCTCCTGCTC
Source organism: Russula vinacea (assembly GCA_022376525.1). Classification (NCBI taxonomy): domain Eukaryota; kingdom Fungi; phylum Basidiomycota; class Agaricomycetes; order Russulales; family Russulaceae; genus Russula; species Russula vinacea. Next base: position 5,084 of record WTXL01000584.1, read on the forward strand.
AGGTGAAGGCGATGGCAGAGGGCGAATGGACCCCTTACGCGGTGGTGGCGATAGCACCGTCATCTGCTGCGGCGATCGGTCTGGTGGCGGGGGTACGGTCGGTTTATACGGACGGTAGGAGGGCAGAGGCGGAGGCGGAGGGAACGAAAGCAGCGATAGTACTGGGAGCCGTCGCTCTCGTCCTCCATTAGCACCGCCCCAGCGCTGCCTTTGGTGGCGCGGTCGCGATTGGTGTTTCTCCATCGAGATGAAGAAAATCTGCGTCTGGGCCAATGTGCGCGATGCGTTCACAGATCGGTGTCGCTGGTATAGATGTGGGGATCTCGAGCGCGGGGAGGTTGGGGTGCACGACCGTGGTTATTGTGGGGGCGGTGGTGTTGAGCGACCTGAAGGCGCGCTGAGAATGCGCAGGCGTTGCTTGAGTGAGGTCGTGCGTGGAATAGTAGGAATTGATGTTGGTGCCACAGGCGGTGGAGGTGGCAGTGGACCCGTTGGCGGGGGCGTGGGTGGGACAAGCAACGCTGGAGGGAGTACATATCCGTGAGACAAACTGGAGCGCGGGACGCTGTCGACGCTGGTGCTCCGACTGTGCGAACGAGATGTGGGTGCAGTACTGGGGTAACCATTGTTTGCGTGAGGTAAGCTCTGGGCTTCAGCTGTGGCAGGCTGGCCAAGTGAGAGTCGCAACGCACGTCGAGCAAGCGAGTTCCTCCGAATTGTTTTCACTGCAGCCGGAGGTGCGGTGACAGGGCACTCAGTATCCGATCCCGTGGGTGTAGGCGGAAGTGCAGTGCATGGTGCAGGGCGAGGGGTGGCATAGACAAACGGTGGCTGCTACCTAATGCACGCGCGATTGAGAACGTGCCAACGTGCTGGGGATTCGAACTCGTCGTGGCGACACTGTACACGCTACTCGACGTACTTGTTCGCTTCGACGCTACATGCAGGCTAGAAATTATGCTTGGCAGAGTTTTTTGCGACTGTGAGGATGTGCGACTTGGAGAGCGTTCGGGATCATGCGAAAGTAACGCGCTGTTCTGCCATGGGGCTGGGTGTGGATAGTGGATACGGGTGTCGGCAAATCGTCAGGCGGCGTGAGGCGCGCTAGGGTGGAAGACTGACGGGACCAGCGCCGCGCGCCGCCACTCTCAGTTGTTGTAGAGTTGCTTGATACAGAATTAGCACGCGGCTTGCCTCGATCCGACCACGCCCTCTCCAATGGCGGACGTGTCGTCTCCGGGATAGGTACACCGAAGCTTCCCGCTGTACTTGCATTACCGTGGTTGTATACAAGCTGACCTGAGTCAGGCGATGATGGGGCTTGACGCGGCTCATTTGTCGTATACGCGCGCTTACGAGGGGGAGGCGGATTGAGGCTAGGAGACATGGGACGGGGAGGAGGCAGCATAGAGAGAGCCGATTTCGAAGGGTTTTCTAAAGGTGCCCAGTCGAGGTTCGGCTGTGGGTCAATTATCTTCCGTTGTAATTGAGCAGCAGGATCCAGTGCAGGGCCAGTGGGCGGGAGCATAGAGTGCGGCTTTATAAGAGGCGAATCGGCAACGGTGCGCATGCTAAGCAAACTACTGGCGGCGCTGCCAAAGGACTCGCCAGACGCGACGTCTGGGGAGGCAGTACGCGCTAAAGAAGGCGAGCGTGGTCGGATCGAACCAGATCCAGAGACGGAGAAGAGACTCTTAAGGGAGAGAACGCCGTTTGGCGATCGTGGAGATGATGGCCGAGAGCGCACGCTCGGTGGCCGTGGGTGGCGGAGACCTCTTCAGTCGATCCATTCTGCTCCGGTTTGCTTGTTTCATCTGGTGAATTGAAGGACGATTTGACAGGTGAGGGCAACATCCCTTGCATACGCATGGAGAGCATCACGTCTAAGTCACCCCGTGGCTCGGGGACACTGGACGAGTTGGACGGGATACCCAGACCGGCACGAACGGATCTACAGGACAGGGTCATGAGAAGGCGACGAGGGTAAACAAGGGGCTATGTGTATGCGCACCGCTGGCCAAGGACGGCATTCTTAATCGCATTGATCCACTTCTGTGACTCATTCGTGTCTAAAATCTGAAGCAGCATCATTGTCATGCCATTTTCCTCGCCGTTCAGCTCCCGCCGTGATGCACCAACATCAACGCCGCCGATACGCACAATACCACGTCGACCACCAACATCCTCATCGTTAACGAAGACAACGCTGCGTTCATTTATCTCGAGACGCTCCAGCTCGCGCTCGTCTGGTGCAGAGGACTTGAATATGTGCAGATACGAGGCGCCGGCAAGTACGGGTGCGCTGAGAACGACATGTCGCGCCTTCCATTGTTTCGAGAGCGCAAGCATAAGTAGCGATGGAGGGGATAGTGCTTCGGCAGCATCGCGGAGAGTTGCTCGTGAGCGGCAAGCTGGACACGCGTGCTCGGAAATGCGACCACTTCAGCAGGCGCGGCTGTCACGGCCCCAACGAGAGCTGAGCTGCCCTGATAGCAACTGGCGAGCTCATACGCCCGCGTGATCGCAAGGTGCGAGTTGATTCAGGCACATCGGGGATACCGATGTCCGCCGTGAGCGGAGAGTTAGGTGGCAGAATGGAAGGTAATGCGCGCCCATCCCCATATTCATGCGCATGAGCGTCGCCTTCCTTCTTGTTGCTATCACCGTGATCACCGAAGACATGTTCGCGGTCCGCTAGGGGCCGGCTTATGTTTACATCGAAACCAACGGATTGCACTGCAGCGGCGCGAAGTTGCTCTCGCTCTGCCTCTTCGTCTTCGTCGAACGTAGGGGTGTGTGCGGATGCGCGGACCTCGATGACCTCTGGGATGAGGAGGCGGGGCGGCGGAGGAGGGGGGGGCTCTTTAATGGATTTACGGCGCCGCCCGAAGCGCAGCGCGTCAGAGGCCACGCCCAGGATACTGCCTCGGTGGCGCCGCAGGCCGCCGGCGGTAGGGTTGAAAGAAGGGTCTGCAGTAGCAGGGCGGGAGAGTGGGAATCCTCGAGCAGACTTGTTTGTAAACGGAATCATGTCGTCGAGTGCAAGGGAGCTGGCTGAGAAAACGTTCACAGCAATTTAGTATGGTGTGAAGGCGCGCGGTGGTGATTACACGGGAGCGAGGAGCAGACACTTACCGAACGTTGGGGACTCGGGAGTGTCAAAAACATCACGCCCCTTGCCCTTGGAGCTTGGCCTCGCATTTGATACCATGGAAAAAGTGCGTACGAGTGGCGCGCCAGCGTTCCCGGGGTCCACTGGCTTGGTTGGCTTTTGAAAGAAGTCGTCGTTAGTGGAGAAGCGATTGGCACGGGTGAGAGAACGAGTTGGGGGAGGATCCGAGGGGGAAAAGAACGAATCTGTCGCGGGGGAGCGGTGCTGGATGGGAGTAGAAGGGCCGGTGAGCATGACAGTCGACTGTCGGACGAGATGAAAGACGGCCCTCTCGAAGAGGCGCCCTCCACTACATCACTTTTCTCTCTTATAAAAAACTTACCTTCTCTACCTATACTATGTTATGATCGAGGTCATGGACATCAGAATAAACCCTAGCCAATCCTAGGCCAAGCCTTCGTGGTCACTTTTGCATCCGCACTGGCACCGGCCCCATTTTTTTACCTTTCTCTGATCCTGAAAAACCGAACCCTAACTAATTTTCAAATTTTCAATATCGAACCCCTTGGAGGCTGACGTCCGAATAACGCCTTGGGGAATGAATGTGCCTGAGCCCAGACTCTATTCGAGGCGAGGCATTGACACTGTATAACCTCAATCATAATCTAGACGTGACCCCACTGGTCGTGGATTTCCTGCCGAAAATGCGCAAGCTGCAACAGCAGTGAGAGTGTTCAGAATGTTCGGCGAGTTCCCCAAAGCACAAGCCGAACGGCAACTGGATCCCCGTGTGGAATTGACAGACCAGCTTTATTCCATACCTGTCGATCGCGGGGTCGGTGAACGGATTTGGAGAGTAACTGCACAAAAATGACCTTATCGAGAACAACCTTGTCCGCCCGCCCTGGATTCGGAGATGCAAACCTTCTGCGCTATCTTTGGAAGTGCTTCCCAGCTCAGAACTTACGAGGGGATGAGTAAGTCGGTGTAGGCCCGGCTCAGTCTGTGATTCTGAGATGATGATGAACGCGCCCAGTGCTGATGGTATCAAAATCCGTTCACATGTTTATAAGCATAACGATAATTAAGAGGAGTCGGGCCCGACTCCAACGGCTGCTTAAAAACGATCCATCGTGAAACCTCCCCGCACAGCCTTGAGTGGATCATCATAGCAAGCCCTACCAAAAGAGCCAACAGAACTATGAGACATGCAATTTCTTGTACGCCCCGAAAGGTCCCACGGTTCCTTTCGGCCCACCCTTCATGACGCTCCTTCCCGCACGGCCCAGAAACTCCGGCGGCCTTCGTCCTGTGATGGCGGCAGGCCAGACGCAGATTGGTATCCTCCTCGCCACCGGGCACGCCGAGTAGCGTCCGCAACACGCCATTCTCCCGCTCTAGCCGCGCAAGCTCGCATTCGCGCTCGAGAGCCCAGTCTGACGCATCGGATCACCACCCTCCGTCTCGCCATTGAATGCGCGAAGGGCGGAGCGTAAGAGCGCCGAGACGCGCGTGAGAGAAGCTGAGAAGGCTATCTGCACGCCTAGCTGCGCGGCTTGGGCTTCAGTCTCACGTTCGAGGATGCGTGATTCGTAATCGCGGATGCGCGTTAGTTCTTGACACTGTACATCGTGCTAACAAGGAAGACAAAGGGATCAGTACGCTCATGCGCTTCAGACAAGCCTTCATAGGGGCCCGCGAGAAACGAGGTTTCGAACTTTCCAACGCGGAGCAAAGGACGGAGAGAAAGAAACGTACCGCGCGCTGTCGGAAAAGACCATGACTGTCTCTAGCGTCGTTTCATACTCCTTGATCAACACGTTTAGCTGTTTGTTGTCATGTTGCAGAGCCTGATTTTCCGCCATCATGGCGGAATTCATGTGCTCTAGTTCTGCGTCATACTCCTCTGGAGAAGTCAGTCCCACGACCCGGAATTGATGTACACCAATGCAAACCTTTCTTCATGTCCATATTGAAGCTAACATGGCCTCATAAATAATAGTACAGACGAATCATTCGTGTTTACACACCGTCGTAACACAAAGCCCGTTTGCGAGTGTATTGCTTGAGCCTACTTTTCTCCGTCACAGAAAGCATGCGAGAAAGGTGGAAGTACAGACCTTGATCCCACTCGCCTGAGCATGTAACTGAGCGGTATAAGACCGATGGCTATTCGTTTGCTCCATAAGTTCCGAAAGAACTGTAAAAAGCCGTGCTACATCTGGCTCTCCGTTTGCGCCGTCAATGACGACCATTTTGAACAGGAAAGCACTAGTCGTTTGGTGTCGTTGGCAGTGAAGATAGCTTC
>WTXL01000585.1:0-10453 GCA_022376525.1 Russula vinacea
GTGGGTGTCGAAGGGTAGGCGAAGGTTGTTGTAGGGCGATAAGGAGGAAGGATTGCGCTGAGTGGGCGCTATGGTCCATCGTGCGTGGATGGTGTGTGGGTTGGTGGCGAGGATGTGTATATGGTGAGCGTTGCGGGTGGTGAGGCGGTTGGGGGCGATGGTAGAGTCGATGGAAGCTAGATCCACGTACGATGAAGTGGCCCCTTCTTCTCTCCTAGAGAGAATATTCTCGGAATGATCTACCCCAACCCCTCGCTGGTAGGCGACGGCTTATGCAACGGCGATTGAATTGTCTTGTCCTAAATTAGAGATGGGCTCCAGGTGAAGACGACTATATCGTCCGAAGGGGGGGGGGGGGGGGGGGTATTGGCAAGTGATCCCCTAGGGTAGCTTGAACGGTTGTCGCGACTCGCAGGCTGAAGGTGGCAGAGCGAGAGGTGAGATGGTCGCCGCGGTCAGAGGTCCTCTGCCCGGGAGGATGGGCAAAGGCTCTGAGTTGGTAGCCTTACGGTGGCACCGGTGCAGCTGGCAGGGTCATGCGCAGTAAGGTTGTGTGAGGTCGGTGTGTCCCTGTGATCGCTCCTCGCGAGGGGGCCAAGGGAACCTAAATGCTGCTGCTTTGTTACGTCCAAGGCGGACTTCCATGTGAAAGTTGGACGTTACAGTAGCTGATGTCGGGATTCTACACCGTGTTTTTGAACGCGCGCATGATCATACTGACGCACCGGATGTAATTCAGTGTTGATATTTCCCAACCATGGGCATCATTTCCGAGCGGGATGCCACCATTAGACATCACTTGCAGGAGGAACGTGATATGACGCGCCGACAGATGACGGGGGGGATCACGATGCTATCCTGAGATCTGCCAGTGAGACTCAGAAAGATGCCCGTGATCCCATCAATTGCCCATTTACCGGTGCTGGGTTGATTTGATGCCTGTCGATCAAAGGTCGCGTGACAACACTAACCGTCATCACCAAGCTTCGGGGGTACGGTCTACGAATATATTCGCCCAGTCTCGGGAACGGGGGATGTCTCGTGACTCGTGATGACCGGAGGTTGCCGCGAAACGGGTTGCCGTACAACTAGGGTGCCCCGGGGGCGTGGCAAGGTCCGACCGTTTTTGGGAGAGAAGTTGTTTTTTTTTCCTTATCACAATTATGTTAAACAGAGGAAAGTTGCAAAATCAGAATACAGCGTTTGTCTTGAGAAAGGGTCGAATTCAAGTTACAAATACAGTTACGAGCCGTAATGACATCCAGGCGATTTTTTATCAGAAAGCGTTTTTAAACGCGTTGATCATTTATCCGAGCACGAATTCAAATGTCAGCTTTGCGTTTCCCCTTTGAGCGCGTGGATGGGGCTGTGGGGGCATTTGTCGAGACGTCGTTGTCAGACGTTGCCGGGAAGGTGCCGTTTGATGTCGACTCACTCAACACGGAGTCGGGGCCGAGGAGTTGGATCCTAAGTCGAACGGTCAGCGAGCTGTAGCGTGCAAGGGATGGGGAGACGAACGAGACGCGCTCCTCATCGTCAGTGGAGTTGGCCGCGGCATGTGATCGAGAATGAGTCGAAGATTGCGAGCTGTGGGGAGAAGGAGGAAGATGATCGCAGCCGGTGATGAGCACGTTAGACGTGGAAGCCGCACAAATCGTCTACTCACGATGGACCGGCAGTACTGTTTTGGTTTTCACCCTGGGGATTCGTCGCGCTCTCTCCAAGGGGGACGGAGCGCGGCCCGAACTTCCGTTTCTTGACGGCGGACGGGGAGGCAGGTTCGCACAACGGCGGTGTCGGACCCGCTTCAGGAGGCGGGTTCCAAGCCTGTGAGCAAAACACAGCGGACTCGAGCTCGATGACTATTTGGCCCGGGGCGACGGCGTCGACGACGTTGCCTTGAACTTGGATCGGACCCCCAGGGGTGGGCTGTGGAAAGTTTTTCCACCGACTGGAACCTTTATCTTGGCGGCAGCTGGGAAGAGAAAGTGAGAGACGAAAATATACAAGGAATGAGTGGCGACGCACATAATGACAGATTCCAATCTCCCGCCACGCACGAACTCGCTCACTCGCACGTGGAACGTGACAATCCCGTTTGGGGGCCCTTGCACCGGACCATCGACAAAACCGAGACCCACGACAGAGGGGGACTTGAAGTCTGGAAGGCCCTTCTCGTAGTCCGCATGCGACGGGTCGCCGGCGAGGGCAGTGAGTTCAGATGCATCAAGGAGGATTGGGCCGACGGTGATCGAGGCAGGGACGTGGCATTTTGCGTTTACGTAGGCGACTGTGTCGTTCGCGAGGGGCGCGTCTCCAGGGGACTGTAAATCCGCACAGTGGCGGGCATTGACTTCAATTTGCCGCATAACAGGTCGGTGTCGTAAAAAAGGTGAAAGGCTGCGCCGGTTGAGCCATCACGTCGGACAGTCGTTGTCCTGCGACGTTCATGGGCTTTCAACGCGAAGAAGCCGGTGAGAGAGAAGGAGCACGAGTTACTCGCCATGGGGTTTTTTTCTGGGGGGGGCCACATATTGCAAGCAAGCGTAAAAATAGGCACATGCAAAGAGGGGTTGGTGGAGCACAAGCAGGATCGTCTTTGCGCGAAGACGGTTTCAGGAGGGCGTAAAAGAAGCCATGGGTGAAGAGGGGGCCGGTGGAGCGTGGGCGTGATCGTCTTGCAACAAACGATAGGCGGGTTATGGACAGGAGGCAGACGAACGAGGCAAGTCTGAATCGTCCCACGCGTCTTTCGTGGGGAAGGGTATCACAGTCACACAATGTCGATACAACGACATAATGCTAAGATCTATCCGTTTTTTTGTGGGAAACGACACTTTTCAGTATCAACTGTCGTACGTTACATGTACCTGGAAAACAATGTGTGACATCACTTTAGCATCCCCGGTTAGGCGTGAATCGTAAAAAGCACACCCGGTACGTCAAGCCCAGACCTCTCATTAGGACCGGTGAGAGCCCTACATGCACCTCTTCGTCAGATTTGCAATGAAAGGAGCGGCTCGATCATATGTGGGAGAGAAAAGTAAGCGAACAGAGCAGGAAAGGGATTACTGACGTTGAAGGTTGGGTGTTATCGACGGCCATCAATCGTTATTTCCACAGGTCTAGAGCAGTCGTTGGAGTCGATCGACGCGGATGCAGACGGGTTTCATAGACCGTTGGGGAGAGAGATCTAGTGTTCGGTTGTCGAACTGAGGGATGGGGGTCAATTGATGGCAGGCCAAACGTGAGACATCGGGAAGAATGATAATGGGGCAAGAAGTACGGAGATGTACCGAAACTGGTCATCAACGAAGCAGTTTATAGATTGTAGTTAACGTGAACATGATGAACGTACAGAAGTTGTTACGGAGACGAGTGCCGAAAAGCAGTAACAGAACATGTTAGGGAAAGCACAAGAGATGCCACGAGAGATCAACAGGACGGGGAAAACGGCAAACGTAAAAGACAGAGAGAACGGTGTGAGACATGTTTAAAGGACCGTGGCAGCAGCAAGTTCTCTCAGTCTTCGAAATTCGTCTTTGCGAGCTTCGACATATTTCCCTTTTTGGACTGCTTTATAACGGCGTAAGTCGAACGGGTGGACTCTTAATCCGTGGAACGTCTTTGCACGGGACAGGGCAACGAAGGTCAGCCCAGATGTGAACTCACTGTCTCCGAGGTCGACAGTGATGCGGTCCAAAGTCATCCCCTGAGCCTTATGGATGGTGATGGCCCACGAAAGTGTGAGCGGCATCCCTTTACAATGTGGAGACCGTATTTGAGTGATCGGGACGACTGAAGGGCGTGCCTCTGACAAGGCAGGTCCACAGTACGCGGGGAAGTCAACCATCACCACACACGCTTTTCGGTTGTCAACTGGCTTGACAATGTCAACAATGGTACCACATGCACCGTTCACCAGAGCGGCCTCGGTCCAAAGGTTGAAAGTAAGCATGACATCTGCTCCGACAGCAAACAGTTTTGTGTCATCATGGTCGGCACGTTCACCATCATCATTGTCATCAATGTCAGCCGGAAGGACGTCGGCATCGCCTTCGTCAATCTTGAGGATAGGGGTGAACGATGCAAGTCGATCGTAATTTAACCGTTTTCTGAGATGGTTTGTTGAGACGACGTATTTGGACGAGTCAAACAGTTGATTCTCATCTGGGGTAAGACAAGATGGACGGCGCGTCATGAGCCAGGACCAGTCATCTTCAGTAGCTTCGCAGAGAGACAACCGTTTGAGGAGGGAGCGAAAGCGAGTTTGACTGACATCGTTACCTGTTTGGCGGAACGGCTGGTCAAGTTCAACGACAGTCCGGAAATTGTGAAAGCGAGCAGCGATATGGGCGGTTGATCCTCGGTGGGCATACAACGGTTTGGCGAGAACGGGGGCAAGCTGAGCAGGGTCTCCACAAAGAACCATGTTGATTCCTCCGAAAGGAAGGGTAGAGTGAGGGAAAACGGCATGAAGGCGGTTATCGAGCTTGTCAATAATCTCCGCACTCAAGAAGGAATACTCGTCAATGATAAGCAACTTGACGTTAGTCAAGGCCTGCTGGAGATGAAGGAGGCGTTCATTACTGATAGTGCGTGTGAGCAAGGAAAGCAGCGAGAAGATCGTCGAACCACGGATGTTGGCAGCAGCAATGCCAGTTGGAGCTGTCACCTTGAGGCAGGATGACGCAGAGTGGTTGAGGAAGAGCTGGCGGATCGCGTTGATCAGGTAGGATTTACCAGTGCCAGCTGTTCCAACAACAATCATTAGGAGTTGTGTGTACCGATTTGCACCAAACACATGGGATTCAATGACGTCGAAAGCCTTGGTTTGCATTGGGGACAGAGTTTGAAGAGAAACATGAGGGAAAATCGGTGGTGGAAGGTCATTGGAAGCCTTCGTCTCAGGCAACCAACGGAGGAGGGTGTCAAAGTGAAACTCGTTCCAAGAAGATGGCCAAACGTGGATAAGGTCCAGTTCACGGAATCCAAGCAAAGGGGCGATGTCGTTCCCTGCACGACCACAGCTCATGAGTTGCTGGTAGTCGTCCTGCCTAAGGCGGATGTCGGCAGTGATGTTGTCAGGCATTCCAAATTCCGGTTCCGAGTCAGAGCCCGATTGTGCATCATTGTCTTGATTTACGCGGCGCATGTGGGGAAAACCACCAGCAGCAAGGAAGCCGTCAAAGACATGCCGGACATTAGGCACGGACAGATCATCTGTGGTGCGGAACGGCTTGTACAGTCGCAGTTGGGACAGCGCCCAAGAGTCAAAGGCAGGGTCATAACGTTCAGGCATGGCACTTAGACGAGGCCATGCACGGACGATGACGGTTTTTCTACGAGCACGGAATATTGTTTGTCCATGGTCTGACGAAGTGAAGGGCACAGTCAAATGTAAGCGACACAGATGGGGCAAGTGATCGATTACATACCTGTGACAGGATTATATTTGGAGCAAAATTCCACAGCGCACATGTTCTCTTGAGCAGCAGGGCGAGCTCGGTAGTGGTTAAAGAAGGTTTGTTCAAACGCCGGTTCGTTGTCGTCAGCCTCATTGTGATCGCGCAGCATATGTCGTGCATTGACATCAGCATCGAGGCTGACAAAGGAGCGGCTGCATTCGACGAGATGTTCTCCAAGCAAGAGGTGAACTGCCTCCTGTGCAGAGATATCCCTATCCGCGGCCATTCTTGCAAACAGTCGCTGTACAGCATTTTCAGCGGGGAGGTCACCAGGCATCCGGTTGCAGAATTCAGTCAACGCATGATGATATCCCTCAGAGACGGTCTCCGGTTTGCTTGCATATTTGCTGACATACTTGATTGCAGCCTCACGATCGAGGACAGGTTGCAAGTCACAGTTGGCCCGCCATCCAAGGAGAACGGGTTTTGAATGCTGGTTAAGCCAACCATCGTTCCGAGCGGGCGCAAATCGTTTCCTTGCACCGTCGTCAGGATCTTCAACATAAGCAGCCGCGTCAGGGGAGCAGGGGTAAGGGAAGTGGAACCTGCAGACGCCACGTTTGTGACACAGTGCAGGGACGCAGCGACGGCAACCAGAAAGGACGGTGCCGTGTTTTTGGCAACGGTTTGACAGGTTGCAATGATCGTCTTCAAAGTCCCAACGTTCACGACTGGCAGGAGGAAGGAGATCCAAGAGGAGACAGTCCTGGCCTGGGGGAGGACGGGGGCGGGTTGGATCGGGTTCCACGCTGTTATTAAGCGTGAAAAGTACGCGCACACACGTGCGCGGTCGTTTGGATCATCCCAATCGACTTCGTCGACGTTTAAAGCATCAGACAGCCAAAGAAAGCCATGTATGTGGCCTGAGCAGACGGTAGCAGTGAGAATGGAGCAAACTCACAAAAAGAGGGAAGCGGTGGAGAAGAACGCACCGGAACCACGGGCCTGCCACTCAACACGGTACCAAAAGTCGACAAGTTTGACAGGACCAGCAGAGTCAAGGTGCTGGAAAATAGTGTCCTTGAGGCAACAGTGTTTGTCCATGAGGAACGCTGTTACGATGTGGGGGTTGTTCGCAAGGTTGCGAGAACGGATTTGATAAGATTCCGAGGGGGTCAAACCAGGTCGAAACGGGTCGTCCGGCATCAATCTGTGTAAGTCCGGCCAGGAGAGATCGGCCATGGAAAGAGTGTAGAACAAAGTAGGGGTCCCAATCTGATGGATCATGTCCTTGAGCTTGGCTCCCTCCGTAAACCAATACGGTCGTGTCCCGCGGACCTTTTTGACACAGCGCACAATCTTTGCAGCGAGTGCAGCGCCGTTCTCTCGTCCGAGGTTGTCCCTCAGTTGTCCAATTGTCATGTCAGCAGCACCAATCGTCTTATGAAGAGAAAGCGTCCCTGCTCCATCGCGCGATGGCGGAAAATCATGTTCAGAGCAAAAAAACGAAAGCGCGGGTGACGAGCAAAACGACCGTCTTTGTACCGAATGAGGTGCTTGACCCATTCATGTAACAGGAGGCGGTGTGGTCGGGGGTGTAAGTAATCTGCAGCTTCAGAGGAAAGAGAGTAGGGAAAGCCATGGCCCACAAGCCTTCAGTCGCGTACTCAGAAAGGGGAGGACCGAACGCGGGCCAAGGGAGAGGCTGTTCGTCCGAACCGGCAAGACCGGCATGTTGCATGCCCTTACGGATGGCTTCCAGTTCAGAACGGCTGGGGATTACTGCAGGCACAAACATGTTCTGCTCCTGAATAGCTCGTCAGGGGTGTACAGTGTCTCAGGGTCGTCGACGTCTAAGCCGTCATCTTGTTCCGGAGAGGTCGGAGAGACAGGATGAGAGCGGGGAGGGACGACAGGCAGACGATCCACACGTTCGCGTCATCAGGCAAGTCAACCTCTTCAGGCGGAAGGATTGTGATGTCGGCATAGAAACGGTTGTGTGTTTTGAGATAGCGAAGGAAAGAAAGACTTTGTTCTTTCGAACGCGAAAGTCCTTGTACGATCCAGGGTCGCGGGCACCACTTTTTCGAATGACGAGAACGTCGAGGTCCTTAGGCATGCGTGGAAGGGAGGTACACAGTGGGCCGATGTCTTGAGAGAACGTGATGACATTCCCACGCGACTTGTACTGACGCCTTGGCTACCCACATCACAAAGCACGGCGAGGCGAGGCTGCAAAGCATTTCCTCCATTTGGGTGAAGTCGGCAGGATGTTGTGAAGGTCAGGCGGGATGTCGCCGGGGTCGGCGTGGTTCATCGGAGTAGCGATGCACAACCTGTCGAAGAAAAGGGGAAACTGTCAAGGAGGAAGACATCAGACGAGTTGGCGTGGCACACCTCTTTGGCACATCTCGCACAGACCCCCCCCTGAAGTTTCATGCCGTAATAACGCTCCTTACACATTTCGCAGTCGCTGATGTCATCACCAAGCTCACGAACACGGTCAAGAAAAGCATGGATGGCAACCTGTTGATGAACGGGTAAGTAAGGAGGAGGGGCGCGGTCGTCAATCTGTACGGCAGGCGAATGGACGGGTTGGGCCCGGCGGTTTGCACGCCAGCGTTGTTGTTTGATGCGATTCGCCTCGCGAACGCGGTCTGAACGGGAAGGAGAAGGAACACTGGGAGCCGAAGCCGGCTGCAGCTCGGGACGTCGACAAGCATGGAATCACCGGGCTGGGGTGAGACGTGGAGGGGGTTCACGGCGTGCACGAAGTCGTGCACGGTATTCCCGTTGTCGGTCACGGTGGAGTTCTAGTTGATGAATGCGTCGTGCAGACAACTGATCAAGCGAAAGGGTAGGAGGAGGTGGTTGTGAGCGAGCTCGTGCCTGGCGTTCCCGATGTTGGGTCCTCTCCTTACAGCGCCGTCTGTCGGCGTCTGCACCAACAGCGAGGCCATTCAGCTGTCGATAGAGCTTCTGCGCCTCAGGCGTTCTCGAACGACGTTTGTTCGGTTGTTGGGTCGTTCGCACCATGAAGAGAAGGAAAACAGAAGATGAAAAGGAGAGGCATGGTCGGACAGCGGGTCACGGGAGGCGGGGAAGGCGGGCAGAAGGGGTAGGGAGAGGGTCGAGAGGAAGACAGGGGTGCAGTGAAGGGAGCCGCGGTGTGCCCTTGCAGCGTGGCCGAAGCCGTCCTCGACCGAGCTCGTCGGGGCAACAGGTTGCACAGTGTCGGAAAAGCAACTTTAAAAACGAGAACGTGCGCGGCAGAAGATGACGCTCACCAGGAACCGGTCACGTTGCGGGTGGGAGGGAAGGTTACCGTGCAAGGCCGCAACTGCAACGTTTCCATCAGAACAAGAGAAAGCGGAAGAGGCCAAGGGAGTGAGGAAGGGACAACGCACGAGTCGACCAAGTTGATGCTCTCCACGCACAGCAAGCAGCGCGGGCAGTTGCGATGAAGACAGCGGCGGATGTAGCGACGACACATCCGGTATCCGCCGGATCACGCACAGCTGAAGCGAACACATGATGTTATTTTCGTGAGAAACGACAGTTTGGTTTAATTACCCTCGTCGAGCACATGAATGCATGAACGTGTAAGGCGGCGTGGGGCAGAACGCCATCTTGCGCTTGAGCCCGGTTGGTCGACCGTGCAACCGATCGAGCCGTGTTCGTCCGTTCAAGAAGACAGGAGATCGGCGCAGAAGCTGATCACCGTCCAGGTTGTTGTTTTCCACGGTCAAGGACGTCGTCGCTGGTATGAAAGAGACGGAAAGGAGCGAACACGACGGACGGCGTGGCGTGGAACCGAGGAACGCCGTCCGGAAAAGAGTGAACGAGAAGACGAGTGCAAGCGAGCGCGAGCGAAAACGGACGGGGTGCGTCGTTGCAGGAAGGGAGATGAGTGTGTGACCATGTGGGAAAGAGAGCGCACGCTGCGAGCTCGTGCGGGGTGTTCGAGAGGAAGAAAGGCACGAGAGCGAGTTCATTCGGGGAGGCAGGTGCTGTTCTCGGACATGAAGGACGGAGACGATCCCACGGACGCAAAATTTGCCCTGCGTCACGCCCGGCATCCGCGCACTTCTACATCTATCATACACATCTCTACGGGCACGCAGTTGCGTTAGGAAAACGCGGCAAAACGGGCCAAGGAGGCGAGGTGACCGAGGGAGGTGCCCGTAGAAGCAGTTGGTGTTGACAAAAGCGACAGGTGCGAACAGGCACATGGCATGGTGTCAAGAAAAGAAAGCGAGAGGAGTGAACACGCACGGTACTGTTGAGGAGTGAGTAAGAAGGCAAGCCAGAGGGTTCGCAGCACGAACGGGAAGGCGACGAACGAGACGCGTTCATCGTTCTCGACCGAGTTCATCATGGCAAGTGCCGTTGAACATGATGGAGGTTGCACTGTGTCGAAAAAGGAATTTAAAAAACAAGAACGTGCGCGGCACAGGAAGACGCTCACGAGGAACCAGGCACGGGGTGGGAGGGAGGGAAGGTGATTGTGCAAGGCCACAACTGTATTGTTTCAATCTGAACAAGATAAAACGGAAGTGGGCAAGGGAGTGAGGAAGAGGCAACGCACGAGTCAACCAAGTCAATATTCTTCACGCACAGCAAGCAGTGCGGGCAGTTGCGAGGAAGACAGCGGAGGATGTAGCAACAACACACCCGTTTTCTGCAGGATCAAGCACAGCTCATCCTGTGATGAAATGTGTAACCCGAGTCGAAAAACACGAGGTGCGGAAGAGAACGCACTGTGCGAGGTCGCGCGTGGTGCTCGAGAAGAACAGCATCCTTTTTTGGGGAGCCGTGCAGTCCTCGAACATGAAGGACTGTGTGAACGGGTATCGCACGAGGAAAACGCAGCGGAAATGTTCGAGAGTGAGACCAGGGGTCCTGCAAACGACACCAGGGGACCTACCAACGACACAGGGGCCAGCAAACGGCACATCACTGGTGACCGGACCGAACAAGCCGGGCAAAACGGAGTATAGATCCGACTCGGCCTTCGGCCTCCGGTCGAACCAAAACTTTTTCAC
>WTXL01000586.1:0-10440 GCA_022376525.1 Russula vinacea
GTTGCTTGAGTTTTGTACCTCAGGCTAGAGTAAGCCTATGGTCAGCGATCCTTTGTGAAACCACGGAGTTTCCTAAGTCCTGCCTGCGTCGACATGGCGGCCAATGGCTTCTACACGGATTCCTATCGAGACCTACGCCTTCCTTTCTTCATACCTGCAAGCTTTGCCCTGGGGGTGGGTACGTGACAGAAGGTATAAAGATCGATCATTACTTCCGTCCCCCATTTCTCGTAGCCACAGGGCCGTCTTCAGGACAATACTACCGTCCCTAGGCTGATGAACCCTGTTTCGCCTACGAAGACGATCGACATTTGTACCCCAAAATTGCGGAGTGTGTAGTTACAGGTTACAAAATATGCTGGTACTATATTGGATTGGCAGAAAAAGACATGAAGTCAAGTATTTCAATTTTCAATAACACCACGTGCAGTGAGTCGGGCCAATGCCATACAATCTTGCCGGATATTGCTACGTGATGCATCGTAGCTCTAATCTTCACTGCAAGTCAAGGAAAAAACATTCCTGTCAAGTGTTACTTCGCCTAAAGTTTCTCCTTTCGTTCGAGGTCTCGCCGCACGTCGCTCATCGTCCAATAATCCTAAGTCGCTACATTGCGGCTACAAATCTAATCATTAGGGTAAAGAGGCATAACCTCGCCCGAGGAGAACATGGTCGAGCGTATATATGTGTAGTAGGGTGTTGAAAATGACCTGGTTCTCCCAAACCAACTTCCCTGTCCGAGTCTGATCTTAGGGATCTAAGGATGCTCGCCCTGCGTGACTCTCCTGGGACCCCAAACGAACACCGTGCGTACACCACTTGGCTCTGGGGCCTGGAAACTCATGGAGTGTGTCTTCTGACAGTGGCGCTCGAGAAGTTCTGGCTCACCTTGGCTGGGATTTACATGTGGGTTGGCTACTAGTACTAGCGACAGGTGCAATTCACCTCCTCAACTTGAACTGGCAGCTGGGAGTTCATCTCCACTTTGTCCTACGAGTGGAACGTCATCCGAGGACGTCACCCCTATCGATGGACGATATGGGTACGTGACGATAAGCCTTGAGTTTCCCCAGGGTTTCCTGGTCTGAATTTGTTACTTTAAATAGCTTTACTCCACTGCGCGCTTGGGCACCCTCATGACTGTAATCTTCAACATGATCTCTTTCTTCGGTACGTCCCGAATTAACTGCCAGGTGAGTGCGGTGTTCCACATCTACTTTTCTTACCCCCACTGACCGACCAAAAGGCTTCGGCCACTTCCACTTGGGTGAGTATCCCTCTCGCTCCCCTGACCTTCGATGACGGAGCATGTTGTTCTGGTGTCCTTGTCTCTAGTTTTCTGCTGTCCTGGGCCTTGGGCCGGGTTCGCTGTTGATTGTGCTCCGCATGTCAGTCTTCTACGCTTCTGTGCGACGGTTATCTTCCCGAAGCAAGTGCTCATGGAGTTTTCCAGTTTCGCTATTTGGAACGGGAATAAAGTAATGGTGGCCATCTCCGCTGGCCTATGGGGGTTCACCGTTTCACTCCTGTTTCTAGGCGAGTTTCCCCTCTTCTTCTACTATCTCTTGTTATTCCCAACAAACGTGATTTGATATCAGGTGTCGTGCGGGTGAATAGTCGTTTACAGTTTTTTACCCTTGTCTTATCCACCAGCAGGTTCGCTCCGTACGGGAGCCTGTGGCAACAGATGTATAATCACAACGTTGAGACGAGCAAACTTTCTCTCGTCAGCTTGTTTGTCACCGACTGTACCCTGCTGCTCATTATGCTCGTTGGCTTGCTACGCCTTCGCAGTCATGGTGGTGGTACACTCGAGCTTGGCCGCCTCCTTTGGAACAGGTAGGGGATATTGGTTCTCATTGCCGCGTGTTGATCAGCTGATACATCTGATATTCTTGAGGGTGTCATTTGGTTCGCTATTGCCACCATCGCAGAACTCCCGCAAGCAGTAGGTCTGGCTAGCTTTATTGTACATACCTTTTCGCTTATCCGCGTTTTTACACCGTAGCTGTTCCTGATTTTGAATCTGAACGGTAGTTATTCCTTTTGCTTCCGATCTCTCGGTGCACTGGCACGTACTGATCGATCAAACTCTAAATGTCAGATGTTTCAATATGGCAAGACCTTTTGTGCAACTGATAGCGGAGGCTACTGATTTCTTATGCCTTTTGGAACACAGTTGTTCATGTTACACTCGTTGGTTACGATGACAATCGCAGCGACTCGGATGTATCGCTCTCTGACACATTTTGCTTCTCTCCCCAACACGTACGATATTCTTCCAATCACTCATCTTCACGCTCAGTGTTTGTCTATTCATCGTAGCGCACAAGACTCAGAAAACCCCGAAGGAGTTCCCAGTTGCTGTCGAATACCAAACATTCCGCCGTCATACACATACCTTCCATCCAATTGGAGGTGACCGTGCACACGGCCCATGAGTGTTCAACGTCACAGACGAACCACTGTGCCTCATACCCCGGCTCAGATGCACAGCCGACCAACAAGCTGCACGAACTTGCCTGTGTTATCGATGACGATGTAGAGGGCCGCAAGGGAAAATGATCACATTGGACCATCATCGACGTTGATGTATGCAGTGAACCTACAGGTGGATGGGCTTGATTCGGCAGGTTTGGAGATGGATGTGATAGTAATAGAAAAAGGATCACCAATGTTACGAGATGAATATCGATGAATCCTTGGATGAATCTTGAGATGAATTTAAGGTGACAAGTACTCACTTGAAAAATGGTTTATTCTCAGTACACTATGGGGTTGTAGGCATCAGGAAACTACCGTCTTTCTTCGAATTTTAAAAGGCCGAAAGACCAAGAAGACTCGGAGTACCCTTGGGTCTTCACAGAATGACGATATAATTTCGAAGATAAATGAAATCACTCTTGCACGATGTCAGCTATCGTGAAAACACCCCGGATTACCCATTTCTCTCTTACACTGGCAAGGCGAAGCCCCCTTCTTATTGCCCGCGAACTGAGATGCCCCGTAGCCAGTGGTAGTACACCGTACGAAAGAAACTGTTGAAATGAGGTTACACGCTTGCGAACGGATGTGCGGACCTGTCGACCCATCGGACCGTCGCCAGGCTCGCCACGTGGCACCCCTACAGCACCATCGCATATCATTTCAACCTGTATATAATGTCCGCCATCGAATTCACCATTTCTACTGCTCGCAAACCCGTCGCAGGCTTTTCGTTCAGCAGTCGAGCTAGTCAAGGTTCGAACGGATTACTTTGCGCATCAATTGATGGGCGCTAAGGCGATGGATCTACTAATCAGAAGAAGCACCTTGAGTGGGCCTCTTGGCACTCCACTCTACCACCATCTTATCCAGGAACATGTCCTTCTTTTCGAGGAAGAAGATCTCCACTTCTAACTCGGCCCCTGAAAATGGACTTACCTCACAATCCTTCCAACAGCTGCCACCACGACAGCTGCCTTTCCCCTTCGAATCGCCGTTACACTACCCTCAGCCGGCGCCTGATCACCCATGGTCAGTACTCCGCTTGAACCCGGCTTTTCTCAGTAAGAATGCTCCCCCATCACCATTTCCCCGATTTGGCCATGCGTCTCCCGCAACTGCCACCGCAACTGGCGAACTGTTCGTCTATGGAGGTCTTGCACACAACGCTATACGTGACGATTTATACATGTTCTCAACGCGGGATCTCTCCACAACACTCCTACAAACCAGCGGGGAGTTCCCTGGCCCACGTTTCAGACCAGCCGCCGCGCTCGTCAGCAGCGTCCTTTTGATTTGGGGCGGGGTCACGAAATTTGATGACAAGGGCGAGCCAAAAGGACCGTACGATGATTCGCTTTATCTGCTCAGTCTCGGCACGTTGCATCTTTTGGTGTCAAGATCGACTCTAACTGAGCCCTTTAGCATCGCGAGTGTGGACCCGCGTCGCGAGTAACGGTCCCGGGCCCGTCGGTCGTTGCCGCCATGCCGTGACGATGGTCGGCTCTAAGCTCTTCATCTTCGGTGGCCAGGTCGACGGGAAGTTCTTGAACGATTTGTGGGCACTCGATTTGAACTCTCGTACGATCGCTCACCGCTGCTTTTACGACTTTTGACTCGATATTTCCGCAGTACAATTAAATCCCGTATGGGACTCATATGAGCCCGCACCCGGAGACAAGAAGCCCCCTCCGAGGATCGGTCATGTTTTAGTATCCACCGGTGACTGCATCATCCTGTTCGTTTCCCTCTCCTCCTCCTCCTCTCCCCTCCTTATAATACTTTGTAGGTTCGGTGGTTCTGACGGCCGGTATCACTATGACGACACTTGGTCATTTGACATCTCGACACGAAAGTGGACTGAGCTAGAATGTACTGGGCACATTCCGTCTCCACGTCGTGGTCATGCTGCTGCCCTTGTCGATGATGTTATGTATATCTTTGGTGGGCGTGGTGTCGACGGAGCCAATCTGGGTGATCTGACTGCCTTTAAGCTGTCGAGTAAGTGATTTGGCCTGTTGAACCGTACACGTTCCTTGTTCACGTGCGACATCCAGCTCAGCGATGGTTCACATTTCAAAATATGGGACCAAGCCCAAGCCGAGGGTCGGGTCATGCCATGGTTTCTGATGGGACACGGGTCTTTGTGCTTGGAGGACCATCAGGGGACGTACAGGCGGATGGAACTATATTTATCCACGTCCTTGACACAAGTATGTACCCCTTTTGGAGTTTTTTTGGACAGCCTATGAGTTTGAAATGCAGAGCGCATCAACCACCCGAATACATCCGCAGGTCCTGTGACCCAGGAGCAACCACAGCACCCAATGTCGTCTCCATCGTATGCGTACGCAGCACACGGTGCTTCTCCTTTTCAAAATGCTACTTCCGAAGATTTGGGTCGCCTCGTATCCCCGCAGATTACTCGTGCGCGCAACCCCAGTCCTAGTGGTCTGCCATCGCAACACACGGGTGTGGGGCCAAGACGTGTCCTGGAGGGAGGCGATGTTGGCGAAGGTTCGGCGAAGTACCGTGCGAAGTTCGCGGTGCCTGATGCATCTTCTGTGGGAGAATTTGCACACTTGGAGCGGGAGCTCGTGGAGCTCGAGGGGCAGCTCGTAGAGCTTGAGGGGCATTTGTCGGCACCACTTGCTGTACAAAAAGAGCGGGACCAGCGCCTGGCACAGCTAACTGAAGAGTTCGCTTGGAAGAGTTCTCTACTTGAACAGGCCGAGGCGAATGCTGCGGGGGCAGCGAAGCGCGCGGGACTGAAGCCACGCGAACACGCGGATCGACTGCCCGTGCAGACATCGCTGGTGGTGCAGAAGAAGGACGCAGAGCTTGTGAACACGCATGCGAAGTTCGACGAGTTGCTTCTGTCTCGCGACCAGCACGTGCGCGCGCTCGAGCAGCAGATTGGGCGTTATGAAACCGAACTCGCGGGGGTGCGTGCTGAGCTAGACGCGAAGAAGTCCGAATTGGAGGCGGTCCGTTTACGACTCACGGACGCGGAGATTGGTTGGGCCAGAGCAAAGCAGAGGCAGACACGTTGCGTGCTCTGACTACGGCGGGTCTCGTCAGTAGTACAGGTATGGATGAGGAGCGGATGACGCGTGGGCTTTTGGAACGCATCCGAGCTATGGAAGCTGAAATGGCGGATATGCGGTGGAGCGAGAAAAGCTTGGAAGCGTTGGAGACTCGCAACGAGGGATGAACTGGGTTTCTCACCTTACTTGGTAACTAATTACCTCTCAGAAAAAGGCCAGCTTTTCTGACCGACGTCCTGCACTGCTTCCCCGTACTCCAGACAGCGCACTCTCATAGGCCGGTACATCAAGTCCCACAACGTTTCCTGCTTTCCGGGCCTTCTTGGTCGGGAGGAGGATCACGGCCGCTGGAAACTGAACAGCAATGTTAGACCTCAAAGACCTACGAATGTCCTTTTTTTAAGAATGGTCTCGCCACAGTATCCTCGCCTGTTATATGACCGCCCAGACCGTCTCAATGGTTTCCATACCAATTGATATCGATGCGTTTATTCTGCCCTCTCGTCTTTCCTTTCATGAGTGCTTTACCTCCTCCCGCGACGCTTCCATCACTTATTTTCTGCCCTCCTCGTTGATCTGCACAACCCGACACTTAGTCGTTATTACTGTAATAACTATGTTATAGACTGCTCAGCCCTTTTGACCTGAATTTTCTGTTTCAGAGATGGCATGCTGTAAGAACACCACTTACTAGCCGGAACCAGAAGAGGACAAGCATCAGAACAAACAACTTGCTGGTAACTCGTGTCTGATATATCTGATATTCGACCCGTGCTGTACAGTTCTGTGTAAAAAAAATGCTGTAAATAAATAAAGCTTTGGCATTTTATGTTTGCCTCGACTTTACCATTCCATTGTTCAGTGTTCACAAAATCCGTGGCGGGCTCTGTCAGGCAACGAACGGATTGCATGCCCACCCATCTAGTTGGCCTGGCACAGCCTCTTGGGCCAGAGGTGGTGGATTTGCAAATCAGAGGCGAAGGCGAATTGAGCGCGCCTTTTGGCTCTCTATCTTACCACCATCTCCATGACCTTCTTCTCGAGGAAGAGAAAATCCTCCCTTCTAACTCGGCCCCTGCCAGTGCCAATGAACTTGAGTCACATACCCAACAGCTGCCACCACAACGGTCATCGCTCCCTCCCGAATTGCTGCGTCGTCATTTGCAATCACTCTCCCTTCAGCTGCAACCACACCCGTCGTCCGTCAACCCATGGTCGGAGCACCGCCTGAACCTTCTGCCCCCGACTTTGCTCAGTGAAATGTCTCCTCATTCCGAGTCGGACCGTCGCCATCTCCATTTCCCCGATGTGGTCATACACTTCCCGCAATTGCCAGCGCTGCCGGCGAATTGTTCCTCTTTGGAGGACTTGTACACAAGTCTCCACGCAATGACTTATATGTGTTCTCGACGCGGGATTTCTCTGCAACTCTCTTGCAAACCAAGGGGGATATTCCCAGCCCACGTTTCGGACATGCCAGCGCACTCATCAGCACTCTTCTCGTGATTTGGGGCGGGGCCACGAATACCGGTGACCAGGGCATGCCAATTGGGCCCTACGATGATTCTCTTTATCTGCTCAACCTCGGCATGTTGAATCTTTTGATGTCAAGATAGACTCTAGCTGATCAGAGTCCCGTGTTCTCCAGTATCGCGAGTGTGGACCCGCATCGTGGTTAATGGTCCGCGGCCCGTCGGTCGTTATGGCCATGCCATGACGGTGGTCGGTTCAAAGCTTTTCGTCTTTGGTGGTCAGGTCGACGGGAAGCATTTGAATGATATGTGGGCAGTCGATTTGAACTCCCGTACGATGACCTATCGCCTCTTTGAGCCATTTTGACTTGATATTTCTTCAGTGAGCTCAAATCATGTTTGGGACTTATATGAGCCCACATCCAGAGACGAGAACCCCGTCCCGAGGACCGGTCATGTTTTAGTATCCACTGGGGACCGTATCATCATGTTCGTTCCCCTCTCACCCTGGCCCTCTTCCCTGGTTATAATATCCTGTAGGTTTGGTGGTAGTGACCCCCGATATCGCCGCAACGACACTTGGTCATTTGACGTTTCGACACGAAAGTGGACTGAGCTACAATGTACTGGATCCATTCCGCCTCCCCGTCACAGCCATACTGCCGCCCTCGTCGACGACGTTATGTATGTCTTTGGTGGGCGTGGTGTCGACAAAGCCCACCTGGGTGATCTGACTGCCTTCAAACTGTCAAGTAAGTGATTTTGCATGATTAACCAAACGCGCTCCTCGTTCACATACGAGATCCAGCTCAGCAATGGTTTATGGTTCAAGACATGGGGCCAAGTCCGAGCGGGAGGTGGGGTCATGCTATGGCTTCTGATGGGGGACGGGTCTTTGTGCTTGGAGGAATATCGTCGGCAATCGCACGGGGGAACGAAACTGTTTTTGTTCACGTTCTCGACACAAGTGCGTACTGTCTTTTTGTCATTCCAATTAGACAGCCCAAGTTTGAAAACGCAGCGCACATCAAAAATCCGAATACCGACCACAACATTGTCGAACCTAGTGAGCAAACCAGCCAACTCACGCAGGAATCAACCGCGGGTCCCTCGACTCAAGAGCAACGACAGCACTCGACGTCCTCTTCGTCGGGTGTTTACATGGCACATCGTGCATCTCCTGTCCAAATAACTACTCCCGAAGAATCGGGTCGCCTCACCTCCCTGCAGATTACTTGCGAGCGAAACCAAAGTCTGAATGGTTTGCCATCACAACCCACGGGTGTGAGTGGTAATCCAGAGAATGGCGATGATGGAGAAGGTTCGGCCGAGTTCCCTACGACGATCGCGGTGCCCAATGCTTCTTCTGAGAGAGAAGTTGCACGGTTGGACCGCGAGCGTCGCGTGGAGCTTGAGCAATGACGGCAATTCTTGCCGAACGGGACCGGCAACTGGCACAGCTGACTCAGGAGCTCGAATTGAAGAGTGCTCGACTTGAACAAGCCGAGGCGAATGCTACGGAGGCAACGAGGCGCGCGGAACTGGAGCTACGCGAACACGCGAATCGACTATCGGCGCAGACATCGATGATGGAACAGAAGGATGCAGAGCTTGTGAAGATGCAAGCAAAGCTTGACGAATCGGTGCTGTCTCGCGACCAGGCTCTGCAGACAGCAACATCCCGCGCCGCTGACGCCGACGAAGGGGGCCAACATGCAAGCGTTCAGATTCGGCAAAATGAAACTGAACTTGCAGCGGTGAGGTCAGAATTAGAGACAGTCCGTTCGCGACTCAGGGATGCGGAGATTGGTTGGGCCAGGAGCAAATCAGAGGCAGACATGTTGCGTGCTCTGGCTACGGCGGGTCTGGTCAGTCCGGACAAGGATCGAATGACGCGGCTCTTGGAACGCATGGAGGACGAAACGTCATCGCGGCGGTGGAGCGAGAAAGACTTCGAGGCGATGGAGACTAACAACGAACCATGAACTGGGATTTTAATTGGACTGTCACTGGTATTTGACTTTCTCCCTCAAACGGATGGCTACCTTTTTGACGGTCGTCCTCCACTCCCTTTCCCATAATCCGGATAGCGCACCTGCGTAGACCCGTTAGATTAAATATCAACTGGGGTCTACAGTGTTTCTTGCTTTCCGGCTCTCTTTGGTCTGGAGGATAGGGTTCTTGATCATACAGCAATGTTAGTTCCTCAAACAACTACAAATCGTTATCGGACTCGCCACAGTAACTTCGCCCTTTAAGTGACCGTCCGGGTCGTCTCGTTGATTTCCATACCTGTTGACATTGATGCGTTCTCTCTGCGTTCTCGTCCTCTTTCTATCAATACACCGCCTCCTCCCACAATTCTTCTTCGCGTTCCTGTCGTTCTGATATGTTTTTATTTCAGAATCGATTATAGTGCGCCTTTGGTCCAGAACCATATGTAGCACTGATCTTATCATCACTTTGAACGTTCGTGTCGCTTTCTCACTTCCGTTCCATTCCTTTGCTTTAGGAGACCGCCTCCTGACATTGCAGTGTCGGTTGTGTTTGAGTTGGTATGTAGTGACGGTTTGTTGGCGTTAGTAAGATGGCAGCAGTGTTTGGTTATGAGCGCAGGCGTACGGGCTTAATTTGGGCGTTGCTGGGGCTCTGGGTGCGTACGCCTCGACACTCACCTATGTACTTTCTTTCGCGCCTCGCTCGTCCACTCTGTTCCTGCCTCTTTTATTACTCTTGTTTGATCTGCACAACGCGAACTTAACTCTTACCATGAATAGACTTCTCTGCCCTTTTGATCCAACGTTTCTGTGTGGGAGATGTGTGGCGACTTCAACTTTCGGGCAGACGCATGCACCGTCAAACAACGAACACGCCCTTTCCTCTTGGTAATTTTGAGACCGCGGACATGTAAATTCTACATCGAAAGAATCTACAGCATGAATTCAAGATAGTGCCATTGCATATGGAATAGTAGTACCAATTGTTTGGCGAGACGAAAAAGGGGAAATGTCCTCATTTTGATCTATTGGGCATAGAAGACAAAAGGTGTCATCTGCTCCACGGAAATACACGAGAGGCTTTATATCTGCCATCGACTTCACGTAGTAGGCTCTGACGGGAAGAAGATCAGCAGTAGGGCCCACTCATTGACCTATGGCCAGCCCGGCGCTAGGCCGAGGGATGGATATCGATGGATTTGCACATCAGATTAGATTGTTACTAGAGGCACCTGTAGCGCGCCTTTTGCCTTCTACCTTACCACCATCCTATCTAGAATCATGTCCTCCAACTCTCGGAAGAACCCTTCTAAATCGGTCACTGCCACCTCACGATCTAGCCGACAGCTACCGTCCACCTCCGAATCGCAATTACACTCCGCTCAGCAGCAACAGCCGCAGCCTGGCAGGCCTGACAACCCATGGTCAGTACTCCGTCCG
>WTXL01000587.1:0-10325 GCA_022376525.1 Russula vinacea
TTCTACGCCGGGCATCGACAAGGCACATGCACAAACTCCGTCTCGGGCAAAAATTACAAACCACTGACTGCACAGGACGCACTTCGTGCAAAGGCTCAGAAAACCACACGTCGTAGCACAACTGTCGGAATTGTCTCGGATGCTGCCACACACAGCACTACAGAAAGCCCGAACCTGGTCGCTGCTGTCTTCCCCGACTTTGACGACGATGAGGAGATATGCTTCTCCGACTCACCCGATGACAGCCTACCTTCTGTAAGCATGCCCCCACCCTTGAAGTGTAAACATCTTACGTGGAATTGTTCGCTGATGGGACCTGCAGGTTCCTTCCCCGTAAGAGCGCTGATCGACAGTGGCGCTCACATAGTCCTCATACGATCCACGCTCGCACACAAACTACAATTACCCATCCGATCGCTTGAGATCCCTGAATTAGTCAACGTTGCCATTTCATCTGACACACCTACACAACCACTCTCTCGTTACGTAGAACTGTCCCCTACATCACCTTGCGATACCTTCATATCACAGCCACTACATGCCGTCCTAGCAGACGACCTATCTGTACCACTCATTTTGGGACTCCCGTTCTTGGTCACGAATAAAATCACTTGCAATTACGCGAACCGCGAATGCCTTGTAACACATAAGAATCAGGTTATAAACATCCTTGACAAAGACAAACATACATGTACAACACGAACTGTGGACTCAGATATCCTTGCTGCGCTACACGAACGCGCACGCCTCCCGGCCGCTGATCACCTCCTTCTTGAACATGAAACAACACTTCGAGAGCAATTCAAATGCGTGTTCGAGCCACTCCCACACGCTGACGAACTTCCTGCACAACCGGTTGCTCGGATCAAACTAAAAGACCCAGATTCCTCGATTAAGACACGTAACTATCCCTGCCCAAGGAAATGGAAAGAAGCATGGCACACGCTCCTACAACAACACCTTGAGGCTGGGAGAATCCGTCCCTCGAGGTGTCCATGTAACAACATTATAATGTAAGATGGGCGTCCCCATGCAAAGCATGGCAATGTTATCGGGAGTGGCCAGCCCCACACCATGTGTAAACATTATGATGTCAGAATATGTCACACTTGTGACATTGTGGGGAATTGTGATGTAGCAATAAAGGCACAGCACCTAATGTCATTGTAATGTTTATAGCAATATATCGGCATGGGGAATTGTGATGCACATCATTAAGGCACAGAAATTATAATGTTTCAAAATGAATTATGATAAATGACATTATAATGTTTGTGGGGAATTGTAATATTATTATAAGGCATAACTAAATAATATAATGTTGTGTCAAATTGTGATGCCATCATTAAGGCACACTAACCAACATTATAATGTTTACAGAAATGCCTAACACATTGCTAAGGTACAGGAACTGACTGTTATTATGAAATCATTATGTAACTAAGTAGCATTACAATGTTTATATAGGAAATAGTGACCAGACCAGGATTTGAACCGAGGTCCTCTAGATATATACATATTTATTATTAGGCACTTTACCACTACACTAGCTGGGCTTAACTAACTAAAGTGGTTTGTTTACTATGATATGATCTGATAACGACTTAGTACTTTTTTTTGCGCAAATAAAAAGTACTAAGTCGTTATCAGATCATATCATAGTAAACAAACCACTTTAGTTAGTTAAGCCCAGCTAGTGTAGTGGTAAAGTGCCTAATAATAAATATGTATATATCTAGAGGACCTCGGTTCAAATCCTGGTCTGGTCACTATTTCCTATATAAACATTGTAATGCTACTTAGTTATATAATGATTTCATAATAACAATTAGTTCTTGTACCTTAGTAATGTGTTAGACATTCCTGTAAACATTATAATGTCATTCAGTGTTCCTGTGCCTTAATAACATCACAATTCCCTATAAATATTATAATGTTATTTTAATCACTATTCCCTATGAGCATTATAATGTTATTTGGTTCCTTTGTCTTAATAATGTAAATCACAATTCCCTGTACCTGGGCATTCTTACAGACATCATAATGTCACATTATAATGTCACCTGGTACCTGTGCCTTAATGTTGGCATCACAATTCTCCATAAACATTATAATGTTATTTGATTTCTGTGCCTTAACAATGTGCATCATAATCCATTTTGAAACATTATAATTTCTGTGCCTTAATGATGTGCATCACAATTCCCCATGCCGATATATTGCTATAAACATTACAATGACATTAGGTGCTGTGCCTTTATTGCTACATCACAATTCCCCACAATGTCACAAGTGTGACATATTCTGACATCATAATGTTTACACGTGGTGTGGGGCTGGCCACTCCTGATAACATTGCCATGCTTTGCATGGGGACGCCCATCTTACATTATAATTTTGTTACATGGACTGGTGGTCCCTCTGACGCACCGGCTGGCTCGGGGGCTTTCATAATCCCAAAAGCGGACCCTTCTGTCTTGCCGCATTGGGTTAATGATTACAGACAACTCAATACGAACACCATTACCGACTCCTTCCCTCTCCCCCGCATATCGGAAATTCTTTCTGATTGTGGAAACGGCGTCTTCTTCGCCTCCCTCGACATGACCAACAGTTTTTTTCAAACACACATGCACCCCGACGACGTAAAACTCACCGTGGTCAACACGCCCTGGGGGCTATACGAATGGGTTGTAATGCCGATGGGAATCAAAAACGCGCCAGCCATCCACCAACGACGCGTCACAGCCGCACTCCGCCCTTTCATCGGCAGAATCTGTCACATCTACCTTGATGACATTGTCATCTGGTCAAAATCCATCGATACTCATGTCCAGAATGTTACCACAATCCTAAATGCCCTCAAAGAAAACAAGCTGTACTGTAACCCAAAGAAAACGAAGCTCTTTTGCACTGAAATCTGTTTTCTTGGTCACCGTATCTCCTCCTCGGGCATAGAAGCCGATGAAGGCAAAGCCGACCGTGTAACTAACTGGCCTGTACCTACATCCTCGAAACAAGTCAGGAGTTTTCTAGGGCTCGTATGCTATCTCAACATCTTTCTCCCGAACCTTGCTAAACATACAGGCGTCCTCGACGAACTCACAAAAAGGAGTGCGACAAAGAATTCCCTCCATGGACCAGTAAACACCAACACGCGTTCGAACAGATTAAACGCCTAGTCACCTCGTCGGAATGCCTCACTAGTATCGACCCAACCCTCATGCCTGACTACAAGATTTTTGTCACCATGGACACCAGTGACCTAGGTTCCAGAGCCGTCCTGTCCTTTGGACCCTCGTACGATCTCGCACGACCGGTTGCTTACGACTCACGGACCTTCAAAGGTGCCGAGCTTAACTACCCCGTCCACGAGAAAGAACAACTGGCCATCATCCGCGCCCTCGCCAAATGGCGAACAGACCTCCTCGGCAACAAGTTCGAAGTCTGGACAGATCACCGGACCTTGGAACACCTAAACACTCAACGTGACCTCTCACGACGACAGGCTCGGTGGTTGGAATTCCTCTCTCAGTACGACGTAACTATTCACTACATACCTGGGGATAAGAACAACGCAGCGGACGCACTGTCACGACTTCCCGAGACCGGCCTCCCCGCACTCGCATCACTAGTTGGCGCCACCCTTCAAAAGCGCATCCACTCTCGTTTCCACCTTGAGGACACACTCCTCGAAGAAATCCGGAACGGTTACAAGACGGACCCTTTCGTCACGAAACTGGCAGGTGCCGCCCCCGGAATGCACAACATCACACAAGAAAACGAATTTTGGTTCGTTGACGGACGCTTATACGTCCCCAACATCAAACACATTCGAGAACTTCTCTTCCGCATTGCACATGACAAACTCGGCCATTTCGGAACACTGAAATCCCTCCATGCCCTCCGTGACTCCTTCTACTGGCCTAAAATGCGCTGCGATCTCGAACGCGCGTACATTCCCGGATGCGCTGACTGTCAGCGGAACAAATCGCGCACTACTAAACCCTTAGGACCATTACACCCCCTGCCAGTGCCGGACAGCCGATGCGACTCCGTCGCTATCGACTTCATTGGACCACTCCCGGTCGATGACGGCTACGACTGCATCCTAACCCTTACAGACCGTCTTGGCTCTGACATCCATATCATCCCAACCACCTGCTCGTTAACTGCCCAGGAACTGGCCGAAATCTTTTTCCGCGAATGGTATTGTGAAAATGGATTGCCCTTGGAGATTGTATCCGATCGCGACAAACTCTTCGTGTCACACTTCTGGAAAGCGTTACACGAACTAACTGGCGTCAAACTCAAAATGTCCTCAAGTTACCATCCGGAAACTGACGGTGCTAGCGAACGATCCAACAAGACCGTCATCCAATGCGTCCGGTTTGCGGTTGAGCGCGACCAGCGCGGATGGGCTAAGACACTCCCTAAAGTTCGTTTCGACATCATGAACACAGTTAACGTTTCCACAGGCTACTCACCGTTCCAACTACGTTTTGGCAAGTCACCACGCATACTACCACCTATTCTCAACAAACCCCTGGCTGACAACCCCGCGACCGCCGCTGCGGAAGAAACACTCCTACGCTTGCTGCCTATCGAGCTCGACGCCCGGGACCATCTATTAACGGCCAAAATCTCACAAGCACACTTCCAAAACAAACACCGCGCCCACTCTTTCCCATTTAAAGTTGGCGAGCGTGCCATTCTCTCCACAGCGAACCGTCGGGCGGAGTACAAGTCGCAAGATAACCTCCGCGTTGCTAAGTTCATGCCGCGATTTGACGGCCCCTACAGGATCACCGCTACTGACGAAAAGCACTCCACAGTCACGCTCGACCTCCCCAACTCTCCGCATGCCTTCCCCGTCTTCCACACATCCGAACTCCTGCCTTTTAAGGAAAACGACGACGACCTTTTTCCACATCGAGCACTCGTCCCACCCACCCCTGTTGTCCGAGATGGAGAGCAAGAGTTCTTCATCGACAAGATCGTCGACGAAAGAAGACGCGCGAAGCAAACACAATATCGCGTCCGATGGCAAGGCGAAGGCCCCGAGGGAGACAAGTGGCTTCCCGCAAGTGAAGTCGAAGATTGCGAAGCCCTTGATGTTTGGCTCGCACGCAAAAACAACCCACGAACACGCCGCAAGCAATGATTCCTACACAGGCGTCGGGAGTTACTGTACCGCGTACGATACTTTCCGATGCCGGTGTAAAGCTTTCCCCTTCCGGGGTTTTGATGCTAACCCGACGCCTTTTATTTCCCCCCCCCTCTTCGTCCCATTTTGAGGGCGGGGAGGGGTGTAAGTACTTACAACGGATACTTCTCGCGATCTCCTGTCCTGGAGATCCCGATCCCTGCGTTTATCACATGTTAACGGGCCCAACGACATATAAGGGACCGTTGACGCGCAGAGGATGCTTATCCTTCCTTTTCCCCTTTTACTTTATCATCGTCTTACTCTCTACGCGTAGAACCACCTCTTTAGTGCTTGAATCGATAGATCGTTTCGGTTTCTGTCGGTTCCCTTTGAGTCACCCCCTTGTTTTAGTGTTGTCGGACATCCCGACTTCCACCGAGGCTGGATCGAGCCCTTCTGGGATGAACTCGGTTTGGTGCTCTTGGATGTAGTTCCTTGTGGCACGGTCTAGGTCCCGTTGGTACATCCTCTGGCCCTCTATGGCCGACTTTTCGATGATTCCTGGTTTTTTTGAGAGGGTAAGTAAAGGTGGTGAGGAGGATGGAGAGACTGGTCGTCACACTACGCACGAACCTTTGATAAAACTTCATCCGGTCCATTCCACCTGGGACGTCACGACTATGCGCGAGGATGCGCTGCTGGCCCATGTGATGCATGTGTGGGTCTTGACACCAAACACGCCTCCACTGGGCACATCCGGAGTACACGTCGTCGTCACCATCACGACATAGTCATCAAAGTCACAGTGCAACGTCTCATTGCGAATCTCGCATTTGGTTGACTTGGGACCAATGCTTCCACCCAAACGTTTGATATAAGACATATTGCGCGCGAGGCAGTTCTGGTCAGCAGGCATGGGCGCCCATGTCAGATATTTGGATGTCTGTGTGCACATGTCCATTAGCAACTTTTTATCCCTGGGAAGAAAACCCGAGACTTGCCCTCAAGCTTCTGATTATCGCGCATGAAATCCTTGAGAAACCCGCTCGCAAACATCAAGTTGTATATCCGATCCGGGGTGCCGGACATCACCGTGTCAGTGACCAGCTCAGAGAATGCTTGCCCTTTGGCTTGCAGGGGCTCTGAACATTGATTTGACAACATCCGTAGTGCTGCACCTCCACCGGCTGCGCCGTCCACACACTTGAAAGGGAAGTGCAAAGTCGACGTTGAACCGGTTCGAGAAAGCGTTCGATGGCTCGAACGGCGTTGTATTGTCGATGGGCGTGGGTACCGAATGGAGTGAGAAAGGGGCTACGCACGATTCAACAAGGTCCATACTCTCCAAAGACAGCCCGCACTGCACGTTACAACGTTTGCACTTTGCAGATACTGTTTGGACGAACTGCGATGGTGTGCATACACAACGCGGTGCATGTTGGTGAAAAAGGACTCAACGACTCACCCGAAGTTTGTAGATGTCAGGAGAACTTTGTGGAAGGTTCTGACACATGGTTCCCCACCCTAACCTCATGCAAAGTCCCAGGGTCGGGTCTTCGAACACAAGGAGGTGAGGGCATGGCCGAAAATGACTCGAAAACTTTGCGAGAGCTTGCTGGAAGCTAACAGATGTCGAGCAAAAATTGCAGAACATTCTGACACCGCTGTAACGTGACTGGGACACCGCGCAGCCAATGGGAAGGCTTCTTTGTCTCGAACACATTTTTGTCTCGCGTGGCTAAAAGCCCAAAGTCTTTTAGTATAATAGATAGTACTATAGTACTATTGTATATATATTGGACAACAACTACATGTACAGATACCGACATAAGAATGACGCGCAGCAAACAGCGCAGCGTAGGCTGTAAAGCACCCACCTTAGTGAGGTGTTTGAGTGTCTAGTTGCTAGTGCAAGTGTATCGAGTGAAGACGATGATATTCACAGTTCCCTACAGGGGGTTTTTATACCCGGGAGGTCTCTAGGTGACTAATACACGAAAAGGGGTGAGTACTACTGTCCACAATATCGCTTCTACAGTGTGGCCTGATATGGAAATATCTATAAGTACCGTAATTGTGTCCAAGTATGTACATAGTGCTGTGATAAGCACAATAAGCCTTGATCGGCTACTTCTAATGCAACTGATGCTTCTAAATGATCAGTGCTAACGTGCCTGCCGGATCAGATGATCGGATAGGCCGGATCACTACTGTTCCGTCACTCCCCCTCGCTTAGTGCACCGAAGATGCACACGTGCGATATTAAGCAGCTTAGTCAGACGAGTAGAACTCAAGTCCTAACTGCTCACGAAACTTCTGGAACTTTACGCGTCCAAGATTCTTAGTGAAAAGGTCGGTGGGGTTGGAGGCGCCTTCAATAAGAAGAGCTCCACCTGTTTATTTTGAACCACATTGCGAATGAAGTGGTAGCGCAAGTCGATATGTTTAATGCGCTTTTCTTGTACAGGATTGGAGGCTAAGAAGATAGAGCCTTGATTGTCTCCAAACAGCGGTATGGGACTGAGGTCAATGCCCAGTTCGCTCATTAGGCTTTTAATCCATAAGAGCTGTCTCTCGTATCAGAGAGTGACATGTATTCCGCTTCAGTGGAAGAGAGGGCCACAGTCTTCTGCGCACGTGAATTCCAAGAAAATATAGCTCCCGCGAGCTTCACCATATAGCCTGTAGTAGACTTCCGCGTGTTAGGGTCAGAGGCCCAGTCACTGTCGGAGTATGCCATTAGGCCACTGTCCGAAGGCCCATCAAAGACCAGGAGTAGTTGGCTGTACCCAAGAGGTAGCGGCAGATATACAGCGCTCTGTTTAGGTGATCCTCAGTTGGGTTGGCGGCATGTTGCGACAACTTAGTCACCACAAAGGCTATATCAGGTCGTGTGCCAAGCATGATATATAGGAGTGATCCTATGACCTTGACATAGCACCATCCTCGGCACCAGAGGTCGCTAGCTCGTACGCGACGACATGGGTAAGAGTAGGGGTTAACCGAGCCCAGGTACTGTACGATACTGTAGCTTCCAGCGTATTCCACACGTTTCCATTTGTTCCATCGAGTTCTGGACGATGTATTCCGCCAGCTTCTCTTAGTTTCTTACGCTTCCGTACGATTCCGGTTCCTTCTGTAACGCGTCATAGTGTAGAACATTCCGGATACTTTGTACAGTATATAAGGCTCTCTCTGTCGTCCCTAAGACGGCAAGTTGAGTCTCCTGTCCAGTAGCGGAGTCAATACACTCATCTTTCCTCTCTCTACTCAACTTCGTCTTGGCTAGAGAGCGGCCGTAACGAGCTCGGTATTCAACGATTGTCTAATCGTTATCGGATCTACGCCGGTGACATTAGACTCAACTTCTTTCATCACGGCATCCACATCCGAATCACCCTCACCCGCGACGTACGTCACTAAAGCCGGAATCGACGACGGACTACCCGAGAACCCATACCTAGCCACGTAACCTCGGAAGCGTTCCCACAAGTAGGAGGAAGATCCTCGTTTACCATCCCACAAAGACTTTACGCTCAAACCCAGGCACAGTTGTCCTATACAACGACTTGGATACCTCTTGAACTCGACCTAGACATCAGGATCGAGCATACGTAGGGAAGAGACGCATCGATATCGAAGTCCATAACAAACTCACCCAGCCGAAAGAAACAGGCGAGAGACGACCCCTGCAATCCGAACTCCTAATCGTACCACCGCACCCAGAAGAACTTGTAGCAGCAGAATACTTCTATCAGCCCGCATCCCCTAACACCGATCAGAATCACATAAAGAAGAGTCACAGTCAGACAACGAAGACCTCATCGCATTAGCAATCCGACACTCCCCATAGAACCCACATGGCAACCAAACCCATTCCAGACTAGCCACCCACATCGCCAGAGGGAACGTAACGCTCCCTAATGTTCCCCCGATACTCATACCAGCCCACAACATCCACCGACACCCCCTCCACGTGCACCCACTCCAGGAACTCCAGGTGGAGGCGGAGGTGGAGGCGGAGGTGGAGGCGGAGGTGGAGGCAGAGGTGGAGGCAGAGGAGGAGGCGGAGGAGGTGGAGGCGGACAAGCGAATCAACCTGTCCCGCCTAACCTCAGACTCTGCGGAATCCTCCCGAAATATTCACGGGAGAAAGAGAGAAAGCAGACCGCTTCCTCTCCCAACTCAAACGCTACTATCTAGCCAACATCGGAGTTCCAGAATTCAACTCCTGGATCAGGAAGGTCGTCATTGCCTGCACCTACATCCAAGGCCCCCTTGTCGACAAGTGGGTCGACAGAGCAGTAGACTGGCTCTCGCGACTGGATCCTCGAATAGACGATATCGAGGATGTCTGGGTTCAATTCCTAGACGCTTTCGCGGAACAGTTCCAAGACTCCCAGAAGGGCGAACGCGCCCGCACAGGTCTCGAAAGCATCAAAATGACCTGGCCCCTCATTGACCAATACATCCAAGACTTCGAGCAACTAGCTGCCAAAGCAGGATACACACTGGGAGACGCCCCCACCAATCGATACTTCGTACGAGGACTAGTCCCAAGCGTAGGAAAAGACGTCTTCAAACCATCCCCCAGTGACGACTACCAAGTGTTAAAGAAAAGAGCGATTGATAGCGTCATCTCCCAGAAAGCCATAAATCAAATCTTCGGGAGAAAGGACAATAACCAAATGGGCAGATTCGTCCCAGAGCAACGGCAACAGCGGAACAATCAGAACCGCTTCCAAGGCTATAACTCTTCAAACGCCCCTCGACGCCTTAACGACACCCCAGTCCCCATGGATCTGAGTCGCACTAGAGGCTTCAGACAAGGAGGACAACGTACGCAGACACGTGTAACACAACTCCAAGACCCACAAGGGAACCCCATTAAACTACCTGACGGATACCAACTCATCAGCGTCGCCCAAGTTCAAAACGGAGAAGGACAACAGCAACGACGCCCCTTTCAAGGAAACTGCTTCAATTGCGGACAACCAGGCCACCTAGCGCGCAACTGCAGGCAACAAAAGAAAGCCAAAATATCATACGTAGCCGAAGGACAGTTAGTCGACTGGGAACCAGCCGATAACTACACCCCAACCCAACCTGCCGCCAAGATATCCACTCTCAAATCACAAATCGATAATCTTACGGCGCAGGAAAGAGATGACCTGGC
>WTXL01000588.1:0-10324 GCA_022376525.1 Russula vinacea
CTTATTGCAGGTGGCCATTGTGATTTCGTTTGTTATCAGTGACGTTTATGTCAACGAAGCTCAACACGGCGCGGCCCGAGGAGCTTCCTATAGGTACGATTGGTACAAGTAAATTTGAAAACTGTCACGCGAGTTTGTTGACTCGTTCTGGGGTAGTACGACTGACTCGAGTTGTTAGGAAAGGAGCATATCTCTGCACATGCAGAGCGTAACGCGCTATTTGCAGACGTGAAGGATGTACTGATGATTGTAATATTTGTTTGGACCAATGTCTGAGTCCGTGAAAGCGTTGTATTTCGACGGTAAGTGAACGGCACAATAAGGGACAAGGTGGTACGGTTACGGTGGGAAAATAACGTCACCCCGCAAAGGGAAAAGATCGTCATATACGGGTACAATCACGGGGAAGCCAGTTCGGGAAGCGATGTATGGGTGCAAACAACGGCCTGGGCCCGGGGTTCCGCACAAGGTACCACTTGACATCTTTTGACGACCCGACGACCCCAAGGAAACGGCCAGATTCGCCACGGGTATGAAATTTGGAACAAATCGCTGAAAGGATACGAGAGGTGTGTGTGTTGCGTGCACCGAAAGGGAAAAAGGAGCTTTAACCGAAATCGGTGTGAGAGCCGCATGTGCTGCAGATGCTGAGCGACCCGCCCGTGACCATTTTCAATTTGATCACATGCACCACTGGATATACTTGTTTGTGTTTAACGCGAGGGTGATTGTCTGTGCTGCTCTGCTCGATGAGAACAAGAGAGAACAGCGGTAGGAACGACAGCGCGAGGGTGGGTCCAAGCTGTGTACGAGATATGGAGGAAGGCTGAGGTAGGACAGAGTTCTCTGGTTGAAGGTGAAACCGGGAACGAGGTGGTCTTTGCAAGCAAGACAGAATTTTCGATGGAAGGGCCGCCATTAATTATATATTACAATGTTCTCGAGCAACACATTGACCTCGGCTGGCACATTCCTGATTCTAGCGTGCGACATACAGCAGCCAGGTCAACCCTGGGTTGGTGGCTTGTTTGGTTTGATGGATTGGAAAGAGGATGTTCTCCGTGGCATGTCTTGTGACTCGCGTGATTTGCAAAGGATTTCAGGATTGTAGCGCGAGCTTGCAACGATGGAACTTGGAAAGAAAAGGTGGTATTAGCATCAATGGTTGAGATGGATACTTATCAGGGATGTGTGTGCGCGCAGCGTGAGTATCGCGTTGCAGAGGCTAAACGGGGACTTTCTGGGCCCACGCTGCAGACGCAAGCAAAGGCATCTTCGAGGGTAGCTACGAGGGAAAGGGCACGGATACAATCCACCTGGTTCTCGGGGTGGTTGGTGATTAACATAACGCGCTGATCTCCACCGAGCTAGAACTTGTAATTGGACATATGAGCGAGTTATCTCATTGAGTTTTGGAGAAAGTCTGGCAAAGGGCGGTGCTAACGGAAGATCTGGTGTTGACAAGTACGCGTTGGATGTAAGCGTGGTCATCGTTATGTATGATAAATCCTGACTGTTAGTCGCTGTTGTAATCTGATTGACATCAAGTTCATCAGCAATTAGTTTCCAGAGGTTGCTCAACTCAGGCAACCATTGAAAACCAGCCGAAACCTTGGCCGAAACTTGGAAACTTGTCGTGATGTCCGGTTCTCTGAAAACCTACCTGAGGGGGAGAAGTGGCAACTCGAAAACATACGGAAATCAATGACTTGCGGTACTACTGTATCATAGTAATCGAAACTTGATCAACTTACCTGTATCAGCAGTTTGACGGCACTCGTTTGATTGCACTAAACGCCGCACTGCCAAGCGCACGTGAGCCGGCAACTAAAGGTTGTACGCATTCACGTAGCGCGTAAACGCGTACAGGTCAATACTCAACATCTATCAGTGAAAACAAAATTGCAGTACCAAGTAGGGCTGGATATGTCGCTGCACGAAAACCATGGTGGCGTGACTGACTCGGCGACTGGCGTCCGACGCCGCGCTGTGACTGCGCCTTCCATGGCTCAGCACTGGCTCAGCTACGTTCGATGATGTGTTAATCACTTCTTAAGTCCCCTAATAGGGGCATCCGCGGAAGTGATGGCGGTGACATTGGCTGGTGATGTCCGCGGTAGCACTGTTGTAACTGATCCATTACACGCCCAAATGTCAAGTACCCAGCCTGGCGGCCGCCTTGTTCAAGGCCTTGTTGGGCTCTGCATCGCGGACTTCCCCCAGATATACCGTCAATTCGTAACCTGAGCGCCTTTCTTCCTTTCCCCGGCCCTCCCTCAGTCCGTCTCCTTTGAACAAAAACAATTTGTTGCCATCATGTCCGATTATATGTCATCGACCGGACCACATCCACTCCTAACTTTCAACTGGTCATCAATGCGTTGACCGACTACGACAAACTGACTGGAATAGACCTCACCAAGAATCCTTTCGCCGAGAAGATCAAACATTTAGATTCTCCAGAGGCCATCTTTGAACTACTTCAAGAACGAGAAAACGCTTTTAAAGAATATCGTGACGTGAATCGGGGATTGATAAACCACCTCGGCCCAACAGTTTTTCATGCCTTTTCGAGAATTCTCGGTGACGCAGTCGGCCTGGTGAGTGTAACTCACCACTCAATGAATCATTTAATGTGGCCTCGCCAGATGCCTTTCTCACCAGCGAAGGTTGTCTTTACGAGCATTGATGTTCTCCTCACCGTACGTCTCTCGAACGTGCTCTTCAAACGGGTCCCCTGTGACGTAAGACTATGCCAGGCTGCCATTGGGGTCTCATCGAGTTACGACGCTCTCCTTGAACTTTTCGAAGGCTTGGGAAGTATCCTCAAGCGTCTTGAGATATATGTGACCATTCCACCCACTATGATGATGACCGATGTCATTGTCCAAATTATGATCGAAGTCCTTTTGGTGCTTACCTTGGCGACGAAGCAAATCAAGCAGGGACGATTCAGTAAGTGTACCCCCACGTATACATTTTTCATGGCTGAATGTGCCGTAGAGAAATTCGCCAAGAAACT
The DNA here is from genome assembly GCA_022376525.1 of Russula vinacea. Lineage (NCBI taxonomy): Eukaryota > Fungi > Basidiomycota > Agaricomycetes > Russulales > Russulaceae > Russula > Russula vinacea. The sequence continues at coordinate 3,023 of WTXL01000588.1, forward strand.
GTTGGGGGATAGCGAGGTTGAGGCAGTTCTCCAGACGATTGACCCAGGAGGAGGCTCGGATGACTGTTGCGCAGACCTTGGGCGTGGTCCATGGTCTCGTGGGTAATATGGAAACTAGTTATGGAAGGTGCGGAATGCTTGCTTGATTGCTCACAATTTTCTGAGGATTCGTTTTGTTAGATGGCAAGGCCTTGGGCGAGGCGTCAACGGAAAGTATTCGACAGGATTTAGGTGTGTCTCGCGTGGAACAGGTATCACCCGTGCTGACTTCGTTTCGTAGTCTCTCTTCACCAAGTTATAAAAGAAGTGAACGGGATGAAGTGTTTGTCATTTTTTCCTTTTTCATTGTCAAGACTGACGGTATCTTGTAGGTGGCCAGTTACGATGCAACGTTCAATACTGGCTCTCTCCCCCTGACCCGTCGACGAATCACAACTTTGTTCGGAAAGCTTGACAAAGTGAAACTACAGCATGGTTCTTTGAGAGCAATACATTTGCAGAATGGAAGGCGAGAGGGTCGCTCTTGTAGATTCATGGTAAACGTATGTCGTTTGAGCCCCCAACGAGAGTACTTGCGCTAATATCTCATCAATATTAAAGCGGGGGCGGGTAGTAAAAGTACACTTCTGTGTGTCATGACTTTATGGGTTTGTTCGACAATTCATACCCATTAGATCCGCAATCGTTCTGGACATCGAGGGCATGCACGCGGCTGGATTGGCAACAATGGCCTACCATTATTTTGATTTTTGGGATATCAAGAAGCAAGACCGCTATGGCCTGCTCTCCTCCCTGATTTCTCAGCTTTCTGCCGAATCGGATTCTTGTTGCAACATCCTCTCCTAGTTATATTCGGACCATATTCGCGGTATGCAAAGGCCTGGTAATGACGCGCTCAAAAAATGTATGGAGGAGATGTTGATCCTGTCAGGACAAGGTCTAATTTATCTCACTGTCGATGGTCTCGACGAATGCCCGGATTTGTCGAGGACGCCGTCCGCCCGCGAAGAAGTCTTGGAGCTGATCGAAGAAATTGTTGTTTTGAAATTTCCGGATCTACATCTATGTGTGGCTAGTCGGCCCCGGAGATGGATATCCGAGTGGCGCTCGAGCCGTTGACTTCCCTCAAGATATGTCTTCACGAGGAGAGTGGGCAAAGGAGGATATAATCAAGTACATCAAGTCTGTTGTCTATTCCGACCGGAGCCTGCGGAGATGGAAAGAAGGGGACAAACAACTTGTCGTTGATATTCTGTCTGACAGAGCGCATGGCATGTGAGTCGCCTCGGAAGTCGTCTCTCTTTATAGGACTCAGAATGGACGCTCACATGATGTCGTAGGTTTCGGTTGGTTGTCTGCCAGGTTGACATGCTCCGTCGCACTTTTCCTGTTAGCATTCGGAGCGTGTTGAACGACTTGCTGAAGACGTTGGACGAAACATATGGCCGTTCTCTGCTGGGCATCGACGAGGAGAAACGAGAATACGCCCAGCGACTCTTCCAATGTCTTACGGTGTCTATTCATCCTCTTCGCATTGAAGAACTCGCGGAGGTTCTTGCAGTTCGGTTTAATGGGACAGCAATTCTTACATTTGACCCGGTTTGGCGTCCAGAAAGCGCAGAAGAAGCGGTGATGTCCGCATATTCTAGTCTCATCGCCGTCGTCGATAGGGAAGGCCGCCATGTCGTACAGTTCTCGCATTTTTCAGTCAAGTAGTTCTTGACATCGAAACAACTGGCAGCAGCTGAAGAACGCCTTTGCTGCTATCATATTCTCCCAGAACCTGCGCATATCATCCTTGCACACGCTTGTCTCGGTGTCCTGCTCCAATTCGATCATGAAATCGATAAATATACTATCGGTCAATTTCCCCTGGCGTTGTATGCCGCGCGGTACTCAATCGACCACGCCCAGTTTAGAGACGTGTCCTTGGACATTCAGGAGGTCATGAAGCACTTATTTGATCCTGCAAAGCCACATTTTGCGGCATGGCTCTGGCTATACGACATCGACCGTCATTGGATACAGCCCATGTCCTCGATACACCCGACGCAGCTTAGGCTGGGCCACTTTATTATGCTTCTCTGCGGATTCCAGTGATCTCGTGGAGCGCCTGATTGCCGCCCAGTCACCAGATGTCAATATCAGGGGCGGATCTCACACGACTGCGTTGCATGCTGCCTCGGTCAACGGACATTTTGAAGTGGCATTGCTGCCTGTAAAAAACGGTGCAGATCCCAACTCTCGTGACGATCTCGGCAGGGCTCCGCTTCACAGATTATCACACGGCGGACCGCTCGTCATGGCGCAGTCATCCCTCGAAGTTGCGCGCCTCCTGGTGAATACTGGTGCGGATGCCAGTGTCACCGACGATGAAAGCCGCACTCCACTTCACCTGGCAGCACGACGAGGGTATCGTGACGTTGTGGAACTTTCACTCGAATCTGGTGCAAGTCTCGATGTTCGAGCAATGGACACCGTTACACATGGCCTGTGTGAGTGGGAAGCTTGACGTTTCACCCTTCCTTATAGACCGAGGCTCAGACGTGGATTCCCGGGACGAAGTTGGTTCTACTCCATTACGCATGGTGGCACGATTTGGACACATTGACATTGCACGGCTATTGATCGATTGTGGCTCTGATGTGAACATTCGCGCTGCCGATCGTAGGACTCCCCTGCACTATGTGTCAATGTATGGACGCCTTGACTTGGCACGGCTCTTGATAGACAGCGGCACAGACGTGGACGTATACGATTCAATTCTCTGGATACCAATGCATTATTCGCCGAACGCAGGGAACCTCGACATCGCAAAGTTACTGGTCGAGCGAGGTGCAAATATTTACAACCAGAATAACAAGGATGAGACTTCCTTGCATCGCTCTGCAAGGGATGGGTGCCTTGCAAGTAGAAAAAGGTTTGTGGAGATCTTCTTGTAGCTAAAATGCGATGTCTGATTAGCACTTCGATTTCAGTCCTTGCTGACAGCGCGGCTTGGAAGGAAGCCCTGGATGTATCTGTTTCGCAGAACTGGATGCTATATTAGTTTGGTGCAAGACAATTTGAAACCATGGATCGATTGATAGTTCGACAGAACAGTACGAAACCAGTCGCTACGACAACCAGGTTCTCAAGGCTTTGAGGGATGTACTGTGTAGGCACCGTAGTAGCGTCCTCGCGAATCAGGGATCTTGACCGCTTTGTCTCCAGATGGGTTGCGACTGCATGTGTGTTATTGGTCGTGCAAAGATACGAGGTGGTGGTGACGGTGTAGGTATTTCCAAGGGTATCAGTATGGGATTACATTCGAGTTCGTACAGTGACGGTCGGATGGTAGTGGAGCCGCGAGCTCAGCTGGTACCGGGATTGTACGGTTGTACCTGGCCCATTTGGGAGAGATGATAGAGTTGAGTCATCGAACTCGGGGTTTGTCCACGATGTCGGTAATAAATAATCGGCACCGCTTCACGAATTGAGCATGTGTTAGCAACCGCGAGAGGCGCGCTGGCGACTGTTGACGGGACAGTGAGGCTCGTATCATCCTTTGAGAGCTAGACGCGCCCAATCGCTCCCAGAGGCAGACGGGGACACAGCAGATACGACGTTTGAAGGCACAAAGTCATTGCATCTAGACAGGGTATGGATTCACGTTTGGACTGTAGTACTGTCGGGGGTTCGAGACGTTGGGGAACATGACGAGAGGAGATAAGTGGGCATGAACGGGAGGGTACAGTCATATGGGCAGAACATGGAATATAATATCCCGATGAGTGCGGGCGTAGAGTGGCATGCCGAATTGACGCGGAAAACTTCCCGTTTCTTTCTTACCCGGAACGTAACGGACGTCGGAGCGTGATACCTGCGTTTGTTGAAGATACGACATCCATGGCGCTCCTTGCAGTTACGATCCCGCCTGGCGCGCTCAGCTCACGTCTTCGCTACAGCCATTGGACCCAGAAAATGACGCTGTAAGACATATGTTGCGCCGCGGGTGGGAGTTACGCGGTTAGGCTTGGTGGCAAGAGCGACGACGACGTGGAAGTTTAAAGATAGGCTTCTGGGTTTGTAGTCGACCTACTAGTTGGTGCCTAAGCGAAGGGCGAGATGGACGCAAGTGAGGTGGAGGAGCAGGAAGGCATGCGGTAAGCTTGCGAGTTGCGACACAATGGGAGCCGGGGTGTCCGCATCATGACGCACGCTTTTAGGTCTTATATAACCGAGTTCCTGATTGTCAAGCATGTAAGATCGTCCCAACGGCTCTAAGGTACCACCACCCCAAAAGCGGCGGTTATTGAGGACGTACTGACATCGTGGGCCTGTACGCGACATTTGAGCGTGAATAAAGGTTCAACGTTCAACAGTACAGTTTACTGTATTGAGGAATATAATACTGTAGTTGTGGCTGTCGACTCGGGCAGTCGAGTCGGGATCGCAGGATTCGACGGTGATGGGGGTGACTCACCTACTGCGTCATCCATCAGTGATCTTTGGTAGTTCTCTGCGCCACGCGGCGTCGCCACAGTAATGTCGTTGGGCATTTTGGAGTCGGTACATGTGAGGAGCACAACCATACGCTTTTACGACGGCTTTACTTGTCCCGACCATAACCATGACTCCTAGCATCGCACATTCGCATCATTGTTGGGCAAGACAGGTAGCATGATATCAATCATGGGACTAGGTCTCACATTTGCCATTGGAGAAGCAGCCAGCACCATGCCAGTGCATTTATCTATTTACCCGTCAAAATTTCCTCACAAGTCACTCCCGAGTCCCGTCTCCATCCCGTCCTAACGCCTCACCTATGACGTGGCTGAGCCACGTATTTTTACGGGTACGGATGCATTATTCTTCCTCTGATGCTGTCGATAGACGATCCTTGTCTCACCATATGCTCACTGAGCACTGCTTTGCCGTAAAGAGAAATATTGCTCGTTTTCGGTATAAATAAATTTGTCTACCAGAACCACCTGAAGATGTAGCGGGCTCGGCCGCGCCACTGCGATGCATACGCATATCGCGATTAGATTTGCAAAAGTCGTGAATTGAGAACCGGAACGCGATTACTACAAAGCAAGCATGAGATGAAGCGTTGCTACTATCTATTCTAGAAACCGTAACGTGCGCGCAGAAATAGTACCGTGAAAAGCGGGACCAGAGTTCAACGTGTACATGCAAAGTGCATATATACAGATGGACGAAAATCGTTCTAACGTAAGAAGTCCAAGCAAAAAAAATCCGAGGGCCTGACGACATGAGGAAAACCATTGTCTATGACGCCGCAGGGCAGCTCCCATTCTTCACTTGCCACCGGAGGTCTTGAAGAGGACCAGACCGCACAACGCTATTGAATAACCTGAATCACCATGAAGGCATACAAAAAAAAAGAACCCCGTCAGATATACAATTTTTTTCGTGGAATGGCGTTGAAACGAACCGAAAACCTGAAGCGGCGTAATTTGCGAGCCGAAGATCAATACAGAGCCGGTGATAAGAAGGATGTCCTGAAAAAGGGTGAAAGGGATGAACGTCTATGCAGCGTAACTCGCACGACGTCCGCATACCTTGAATACGCCAGCGAGCGTCAAAACTAGGCCGGAGCCGGCACTAACAAGGAAGACGGCGGCGACATTAAGGCCAAAGGCAAGGCAGCATTGGAAAGGAGTATAAGGGGGCCAACACGTGCAAGCGCGAAGAACGGCGCAAAGCCCTCTGAAGGGGAGGATGGCGAGGTTAATGAGGGCGCAGACGGGCGCGTAATAGTGGAGCGAGACAAGTGGGTCCATCTTGAGACCGTGTAAGAGGATTTGTATCATTACGAGACGTGAAGCTTCGAACTGTCGTGATTGAGTCAATGCGAAATAAACGGAAAGGAGAAAAAAATAGAAGAATGTACGTACGCCGACGCTGCAGCTTGAACAAGGAACCCGATAAGGTTGAAACGCAACTCGCCGTGGGATGCGAGCAACACCAGACGAGATCATGCAGACGATGATAGCCAGTTTGCGGTTGGGCTCTTGGATTCGGAAAGACCACGAGATAAGGAGGATGGCAACGGGTGTGAATGCCTACACGAATGTAATAATAGGAGATGATAGCCGCTGAGGAGAAAAGAGGGCGTTACCTTGAGCATTTGTATGTAGGCCACGCTGAGATAGAGGTAGGCGGTGTTGCTCAGGATAAGACTACCGCTGAAGAGAAGTCCTATTGGGAGAATGGAGCGCATAAACATGTCCTTCGTAAGGTGCACCTCCTTTGCGCCGTCAAGCAGGCGCGTCGTCCGTTCCAGTACGCGCGTGCCGACAGCCTATAAAGAAAGAAAGCTTAGCTCGATGCAAAGCACGGATGCTGGCTGGTGCGCACGTACAGCAAAGCCAAGGTGGAAAGTGACGAGAAAAACAGGGAACTTGAAGTTGAGAGTGTTGTACAGATAATTGTTGTAGATGATGACCGAGGAGGACAGGATAATCCATACGGGAATGATCATCGCGGCCGAAAGCTTTGGTTTTGGGGCGGGCGCAGAGACGGGGGAGGGCAGTGGGCCAACGGCGTCGCGCTCGGGCTCCTGTTCTGGCTTGGCATTGAGGAACTGGGCCTGTTCGACCAGATCGATTGGACGACCGGCGTTCTCGAAGAACTTTTCTGTAGCCATCCGGGGAGGGTGTGACTGTTCCGTTGGGGGAGAACAAGAGAGTGAGAGGTAGAGAGAGCGACTAGCAGTTGGCGGCGGCATGATGCCAATGCCAGCTAGGGGATTGATATACCCGGGACCCCTGGTACCGCTCGCTCTTGGACCTCGCCGAGTTCGCGCCTCGCATTTGATTTCTCTCGAGACTCCAATGCGATGTCCAGTCTCCAAGGCTACATCGACCGTACGCCCTCTTTTTTCATCCCTGCTCAACTCAACACACCCTCTAAATTAGGCCGCGTTCTCCTCGTTCTCCAAGACGGACGAGCTATAGTCGTTGCGTACTTTTTCTCCCCGATTTCCCACCACTCTTCTTTAGTTCGTTGTTCATTCATTCGCTCGGCTAATGCCCATTTTGGGGGCTCTAGGGTGTGCTGGCAGGCTATGACCAAAAATCCAACGTTGTCCTCTCCGATTCCAAAGAACGTGTCTACAGCATAGACGAGGGTGTCGAGGAGGTGCCACTCGGGCTGTACCTTGTCAAAGGTGAATGATGTGCGTGGCGCGCTGGCGTCTTTTCCATTCTGTCCCACCCCGAACGTCCGCCGTCCCTACGCATCATTTTACAATTATTGTCGTCATATGCTTCGATTCTTACCCACCAAAACGTC